>JAACNH010009574.1:0-10988 GCA_019447015.1 Hymenochirus boettgeri
CAGTATCAGGTATGTCCAGTTATCCCTATGTCACTCGTACAGTATGTCTGTCCATCTGTATGGTCTCCTAGCAGTAGATCTGTCCCTCCAGTATCAGGTATGTCCAGTTATCCCTATGTCTCTCGTACTGTATGTCTGTCCATCTGTAAGGTCTCCTAGCAGAAGATCTGTCCCTCCAGTATCAGGTATGTCCAGTTATCCCAATGTCTCTCGTACTGTATGTCTGTCCATCTGTATGGTCTCCTAGCAGAAGATCTCTCCCTCCAGTATCAGGTATGTCCAGTTATCCCTATGTCACTCGTACTGTATGTATGTCCATCTGTATGGTCTCCTAGCAGAAGATCTGTCCCTCGAGGGACGAGGGACAGATCTTCTGCTAGGAGACCATACAGATGGACATACATACAGTACGAGTGACATAGGGATAACTGGACATACCTGATACTGGAGGGAGAGATCTTCTGCTAGGAGAGACATACAGATGGACAGACATACAGTACGAGAGACATTGGGATAACTGGACATACCTGATACTGGAGGGACAGATCTTCTGCTAGGAGACCTTACAGATGGACAGACTACAGTACGAGAGACATAGGGATAACTGGACATACCTGATACTGGAGGGACAGATCTACTGCTAGGAGACCATACAGATGGACAGACATACTGTACGAGTGACATAGGGATAACTGGACATACCTGATACTGGAGGGACAGATCTTCTGCTAGGAGACCATTCAGATGGACATACATACAGTACGAGAGACATAGGGATAACTGGACATACCTGATAAGGAGGGACAGATCTACTGCTAGGAGACCATACAGATGGACATACATACTGTACGAGAGACATAGGGATCACTGGACATACCTGATACTGGAGGGACAGATCTTCTGCTAGGAGACCATACAGATGGACATACATACAGTACGAGAGACATAGGGATAACTGGACATACCTGATACTGGAGGGACGATCTACT
The DNA here is from genome assembly GCA_019447015.1 of Hymenochirus boettgeri. Lineage (NCBI taxonomy): Eukaryota > Metazoa > Chordata > Amphibia > Anura > Pipidae > Hymenochirus > Hymenochirus boettgeri. The sequence continues at coordinate 990 of JAACNH010009574.1, forward strand.
GCTAGGAGACCATACAGATGGACATACATACAGTACGAGTGACATAGGGATAACTGGACATACCTGATACTGGAGGGACAGATCTTCTGCTAGGAGACCATACAGATGGACATACATACTGTACGAGTGACATAGGGATAACTGGACATACCTGATACTGGAGGGACAGATCTTCTGCTAGGAGACCATACAGATGGACATACATACAGTACGAGAGACATAGGGATAACTGGACATACCTGATACTGGAGGGACAAGATCACTGATAGGAGACCATAAAGATGGACATACAACAGTACGAGTGACATAGGGATAACTGGACATACCTGATACTGGAGGGACAGATCTTCTGCTAGGAGACCATTCAGATGGACATACATACAGTACGAGAGACATAGTGATAACTGGACATACCTGATACTGGAGGGACAGATCTACTGCTAGGAGACCATACAGATGGACATACATACAGTACGAGTGACATAGGGATAACTGGACATACCTGATACTGGAGGGACAGATCTTCTGCTAGGAGACCATACAGATGGACATACATACTGTACGAGTGACATAGGGATAACTGGACATACCTGATACTGGAGGGACAGATCTTCTGCTAGGAGACCATTCAGATGGAATACATACAGTACGAGAGACATAGTGATAACTGGACATACCTGATACTGAAGGGACACGATCTACTGCTAGGAGACCATACAGATGGACATACATACTGTACGGTGACATAGTGATAATGGACATACCTGATACTGAAGGGACAGATCTACTGCTAGGAGACCATACAGATGGCAGACATACAGTACGAGTGACATAGGGATAACTAGACAGACTGCTACCGAAGAGTCAGACGTTACAGATGGACAGACCTACTGTACGCGAGAGATAGGGATAACTGGACAGACCTACGTAGCGAGAGATAGGGATAACTGGACAGACCTACTGTACACAGAGAGAGGGATAACTGGACAGACCTACTGTACGCGAGAGATAGGGATAACTGGACAGACCTACTGACGCGAGAGAGGGAAACTGGACAGACCTACTGTACGCGAGAGATAGGGATAAAATGGACAGACCTACTGTACGCGAGAGATAGGGATAACTGGACAGACCTACTACCGTTAGTGACATTTCAAATGGAGATGTTATAAAAAATGCACAAACTCCATTATATCACATTTTACCCATGAGCTGCCATATTGTTTATTATCACTGATCACCTAAGATAGAATGGAGCATCTGTTTATCCCAGTAATATGCTATTGTTCTGTAGGTCTACAGGGAATAGCACAGGCAAGCAGTATGGCAGCTACACAAAAGTCAATATAAAAAGACGATTAAGGATACATTTCATTACCAATTGTCGTCTCTGTCCATTCTCCTCTATTTTAATCTAACGTGTCGGGATCACTTAGTTTCTTTGTATAGAGGAAAGGCCTCTGTATATTCATATAACGTCTATGTAGAAAGCATTCGTTCTGCAATTAAGTGGGAAATCAGATGGCAATTATATAGTCCACATGGCTCCTTACTGGGTACCGTGCTGAATTATAGTGTCTTCTAATTACCGCAATCCCCAACACAGCGAATACGTTTCACCATCCTTATGAGATTTGAATTATCTGTGCGTGTTATTTAAGCAGGAACGGCTGAAGGTGACCTTGCCCCTTGCAAAACAGCCCTTGTCTACGAGACGATCCGCGGCCCCTTGGTTTAAATGATCTCCAAGTCACATCCCTTAATATCTGAAAATGTATCAAACGTGAAAATCTGAAAACCTATCAAATTCCTTCATCAAGGTCCCAGCCCCTCGCTGGATTTCTCCCCTTTCGGGAAAGAGAATTGTCACTGATGATCTTTCCAAACAAAGGAATACATTCTGCATAATGAGACTGTAGGAATCGCCTGTTGCATTGACGTGTCTGATATCTAGGCTGCCAGGGGAATACAGTTGTGGTGGCCAATGTAATTTACTGTTTTGGTTTAAAATGTCTGAAGTACATCAGGGCGTAATAACACAATGAATCTTTAAAGGGGAAAGTCTCTAAGAGTCTTTAAAGGGTATGTCCACCCCCAAAATGTTAAGTATGTGGCACGAGGTTTATATATCTCCCAAATGTACTTACCAGCCTTCGTTGCCTGTAGTTGGCGAAGACATCGCACCTTAGCCAATCACAGGAGCGGATGCTGGTCGAGCCCTTCGGATTGCTGCCATGCAAAGAAGGCAAAGGCAGGCGAGGGAACGAAGACTGGTAAGTACATTTGGGAGATTTTTCAGATATAGAAACCCTGCAAGGTCGAGGTTTGTGCCATTTCCTGCCACATATTTTTTTAAAAATTGGGGGGGGTGGAGGGGTGGACATACCTTTTAAAGGGGAAGGCTGTGCAATTGTTTGATGTTTTAAATTATTATATGTATTTTGCCATATTCTTTTATATTGTATTCCATAACCTTTACCCTGTAAAGGTCCTTCTCATCCCAGGATGCACCACTTCCTTGGAATGTCCCTAACAGTGACTTCTACTGATTGGCTGTTGGATGGGTCAAACATGCTCAGATCCCTACTGAGCAACTGAATCACCCAGGGACAGAGACCATAACGGACACTAGTAGGAGTCCTGCAAAGTGGAAGTCAGCACTTTGAAACATTTATTCATACACAGAGAGATATTACTGGATGGGGAGATTAATCATACAGAAAAAAATACAGGAATTCCATTAATGGATGCAGCAATTTCAGTCGTATGATATCGTACAATGCATTGTAGCATCTGTGGCCACCATTAGTGGAATTCCTGTATTTCTAAAAGCGTATATGTACTTGCACTGAACTTCCTCTTTAAATGACTTTAAACGACTAATGAAATGATATTTCATTAATCAATCATGAAGGCGTCACAAGGTGATTTGTTATTCCTAGAGTATAAATTGATCAGCATCCCCAAATCAATACTTCATTTATAAACAGCTAGTCCTTTCCCAATTGGTCTGCTGAAATTTTCTGCTGATTCAGGCATTTTTTTTATTAATGATGAATGATGTTTTGTTCAGTGATACGGAGATTCCTTTTTTTTTGCAGATTTATTTTAAAGGATTTTAGTTACCAAAATAACAATAATTTATATAAACTAGATTTGCTGTGCCTCTAATCCAGAAGAGTTTACTGCACACTCTCGAATCTAGAATAATTGGCTCTAATCTGGAATAAACTCTCCGTTACGGTATCGTTTAAGATGGCGGTGATTGCACTGGTGAGAACACAATAAATGAAAATGAATTGGTGAATGTTTAGATTAAATCGACTAATTTATACAACAAACAAATCATCACTTAGATGATCTTAGATCCCCCATTCATAGATAAAGGAAACTAAGCCTCAGAACAACTATCTTTCTATAAGGAAGAGCACCTGAATATAAAAGCAGTAATCTGTATCTCACCCTCTCATTTTGATATGGTTGTTATATTATTATTTCTAGCTTGGGGTTTGTGTTTTATCACCCTGTGTGGTCACTGACCATTGTGTTCTTTAACATGCTCAGTCCAAAGATACTGCAGGAACTTTTTACAGTTGGTCACCCACTAGTAGCCTCTAGCCAATGCTTTTTTCAGGACAGATTAGGCAAGGGAGCACATAGACTGAGCTGAGGGGTGTGTCAGCCACTGTACATACACACGGTTATTTCATTCAGTTCTACCGGGGATTATATTACTTTAATGATATTTACTGTAGTGGGGGTTTTCAGTTTATTGGTGTTTTTAGAACGGATATTTTCAGATTCTGGAGTGTAAAAAATTGGGTTTAGTTCTCCTTTAATTTGGCTTCAGATAAAAAATAGATAACCTGATTAGCTAAAAAAAATAACCAGTCTTGTCTTTTTCCTTCTAGTAATAAACAACAATTTCAATGAAGAAAAAGAAGGAAGAGCTACAACGATTGTTGCCTTCATCAGGTCACGTAAACCAGGCATGAAATGTGATGCTGTATGCACTTGCTGCCAACACAAAGAAACAAAATTCAAATATGAGATGAATGTTCTGCCATTTGAGTGGTGTCCATGACATATGCCTGTCATACAAGAGAATTTGATTTTTGATCATGCATGACTGTTCAATGACATACACTCAACTTTTTTTTTGAGAAATAATGATATAAAATATCTTTAAATGTTTGCTGTGGTGTTCCGGAGGAAACCAAATGATAACAGAAGCTGGTGATGGCTCTTAAAGACTAACTTAATATTGATTTATTGATACAATTCAAAGCTTTCAGGTTTAGAAGCTTTAAAGGGGAAATATAAGAGGTTTCAAAGAGTAGTATAAAAGATATGTATATTTAATGATTCACCCTAACTCCACACAGAGGTAGAGGAAAGTAAATGGGGATCCTCAATCTAAGAGTTCCAGGAAAGTTTAAGTTTAAATTACTAACTTTTTTTTGTGAAAGAACCTAATAAGATCACACCATCATTAATGTGTCTCTAATGTCCACTGTCGTTTTGTTTATGAAATGGAGGAAGAAACTTAAAATTATCCATCTAGTTAAAAGACCAAAAATTATGTCTTCTGATGTAATGTGTCCATCTAGTCAAAATACCAAAATGATGTCTTCTGATGTAATGTGCCCATCTAGTCAAAATACCAAAATGATGTCTTCTGATGTAATGTGCCCATCTAGTCAAATACCAAAATATGTCTTCTGATGTAATGTGCCCATCTAGTTAAAGACCCAAAATGATGCCTTCTATGATGTAATGTGCCCATTAGTCAAAGGCCAAAATGATGTTTCTGATGTAATGTGCCCATCTAGTCAAAATACCAAAATGATGTCTTCTGATGTAATGTGCCATCTAGTCAAATTACCAAAAATGATGTCTTCTGATGTAATGTGTCCATCTAGTCAAAAGACCAAAAATTATGTATTCTGATGTAATGTGCCATCTAGTTAAAAGACCAAAAATGATGTCTTCTGATGTAATGAGCCCATCTAGTCAAAAGACCAAAAATGATATCTTCTGATGTAATGTGCCCATTTAGTCAAATTACCAAAAATATGTCTTCTGATGTAATGTGCCCATCTATTCAAAAGACCAAAATTATGACTTCTGATGTAATGTTCCCATTAGTCAACATACCAAAAAATATGTTTTCTGATGTAATGTGCCCATCTAGTCAAATACCAAAAATGATGTCTTCTGATGTAATGTGCCCATCTAGTCAAATTAACAAAAATGATGTCTTCTGATGTAAGTGTCAATCTAGTCAAAAGACCAAAAATGATGTATTCTGATGTAATGTGCCCATCTAGTTAAAAGACCAAAAATAGTGTCTTCTGATGTAATGTTTCCATCTAGTTAAAAGACCAAAAAAGATATCTTCTGATGTAATGTGCCTATCTAGTCAAATTACCAAAAATGAGTCTTCTGATGTAATGTGCCCGTCTAGTCAAAATACCAAAATTATGTCTTCTGATGTAATGTGCCCATCTAGTCAAATTACCAAAAATGATGTCTTCTGATGTAATGTGTCCATCTAGTCAAAAGACCAAAAAGGATGTCTTTCGATGTAATGTACCCATCTAGTTAAAAGACCAAAAATGATATTTTGATGTAATGTGCCCATCTAGTCAAATACACAAAAATGATGTCTTCTGATGTAATGTACCCATCTATTCAAAAGACCAAAATGATGACTTCTGATGATGTAATGTGCCCATCTAGTCAAAATACTAAAAAATATGTCTTTTGATGCAATGTGCCAGTCTAGTCAAAAGACCAAAATTAGTCTTCTGATGTAATGTGCCCATCTAGTCAAAATACTAAAAAATTGTCTTCTGATGTAAGTGCCCATCTAGTCAAAATACTAAAAAAATATGTCTTCTGATGTAATGTGCCAGTCTACTCAAAAGACCAAAAATGATGTCTTCTGATGTAATGTGCCCATCTAGTACCAAAAATGATATCTTCTGATGTAATGTGCCCATCTAGTCAAAAGACCAAAAATTATGTCTTCTGATGTAATGTGCCATCTAGTCAAAAGGCCAAAATGATGTTTCGATGTAATGTGTCCATCTAGTCAAAGACAAAGACCATCAGGGTTGTTCAATAAAGTTCTTATCGTTAAAAATTTTGCCCCAACAAATCAGGTGTTAGCTTTCAAATGTTAAATAATATTTGCCAGACGGATCAATGTACGATCCTCCGACAGAACGCACCACACACATTTAAAGCAGGGATGTCCAACTGTGGACCTCCAGATGTTTGAAAACTACGACTCACAGCATTCCTCCATTGCAGAAGAAACCAAGGAATGCTGGGAGTTTTAGTTTTCAAACATCTGAAGGTTGGTAATCCTGATTTAAAGACTCCTATGAGTTCCATGACTGTATAACTCAGCCTGGACTAGGGCAATCTAGTGATCTAGGAGGCGGAAGATGACTTGTCCATTCATCTTTCTATTATGTTTTGTATCTGTTGTATTCAGTTAGATCAACTGGACTTAGAGTTTAGTTCTTGAAGAAGTTTGCTAGTCATCCGACTGGATCTCTCAATTCCTTGAAAGTCCCAATTAGCATCACATACAGAACTCGCAGGATTTCACTAACAAGATTAAAGATGTGGGACTCGGTTCACTACCTGGATGAAATGAGAACCTACACAAGCATTATTGTTTTGAAATTGTTTATTCTTTCTTTTTGCATTCTGTCCCCATCTTTCCTATTCCTATTTTTTTCCTTCATGCTTTTCCTATTTTTTGTGTACTATTGCCTTCCACTCTGCTCTTCAATCTTACAATTTCCATCAGTCTTTCATCACCTTCTCAATCTTTCCCCTACTCTTCTTTGCCTCTGCCTGTCCTTTATCTTTGGTTTTGGTATGCCTTAGTGTTGTGAAGTTAAAGAAAGAAAAATCTCTAACAAACAGAATCTACCAGAGATTCATTAATCTCATGATAATTATCTTCTTATCTCAATGACCTTTTGGTTGTTTCTACTTCTCTTTAAGAAGTCAGTGCATGTTTAAAGGATTCTTTCTTTGTAATATTACCGCAAAACACCATTGCTCTTCTTTAACAGCCTGGGGTTGTCTTAAGTCGAAAATTTCATCTATCTTTGGAAAAAAACAGATTCTTCCTGACTTCCCTATTGAGTGAAGTCGGAAGAGGCTTGGCCATCAGGCCTGTGCTAATAGTCCTTTCTGCTGAACTGATGTGATTTATTGAATGTCAATATCACTTTAATTCAATGTATTGCCTGAGGTCAATCATAACCATGGGTGGTTGAACTCCAGTGAACACCATTTTTTTCTACCTTGTGGAAAATGCAATTCCAGTGTGTATACATGTAGCTAATGTAATTAATGCCTCGGTGTGCATGTAATGTTTCAACCACAGTTCCCCTCATTTTATCTTGGCTATAAACTGATTGCTTTTAATGGCTGTTTAGCTGTTGGTGTTTTCAGCCTTTGCCGAGTTCAGTCACGTTCCATTTACTTCTCTCTCTGCATGAGAGGATATTTCTAGTGTTGACTAGTCTTCTGTTGGGTTGAAGAAGCTTTGTGTAAGGAAATCTTGTGTTTGGAGTCTCCCATGTAACGTTAAGTCGGATTTAATATTCCTTTCCTGGATATTTATTTATCACTGTTCTGTGAAGTCCACTGGCTTAAGTGTCCATTGGATAACTTGTCCAACTCAAATCTGGATCTAGTGTTTTAATTACCAAGTGACCTCTTCAGCTCTCACTATTTCCTTCCTTTTCATGGTCCATTTTTAAAACAAGCAATTGACATCGGTCCAGAGGATGTTAAAATGTTCAATATCTTGGGGAGGGAAGATATATCTCCAACCTTGATGGATGCTTCTATCCAGAACTTGTTGGTAGATCATTCTCTCTCCATGACTTGTAGATCCCAGAGGAGACTAACATCTCTAGTATATAAGTGAGGACAGTGAAATGACTGTTAATGCCTGAAGATAAAGACTGTTTAAGTCAAATCGCACAATTTAGATTTTCAGATTTTAATGTTCATAGAAAACGTAACCATAATATAGAGGAATGCAAAGGCATATAGCCCGTCTATTAATCTCTATAGCAAACAACATAATATTGCAACAGTTACCTGAAAATTGGTTATCCTTCTCTTTTTGACATCAGGGCTTTAGCCTATTCAATTCTATGTCTAGAGATGTTTTGTGTCATGTGTTGAAATTACGCAGAGCCTGAAATCCCTTCAAACCCAAGCGTATTTTGGGGATTTTCAGCACAAATTTTCACCACTGAATTTTTACACACACTATCCATTTTTGGGACCAACCGAACGATATTACCGTGTATCGCCCGAATTATTGGATGGTATGTTTGTGGGCGCCTGTGAACGTTCTTAGTCACCCGTTCATCGGAACAGACGGTGGGTATGTGGGAAAAAGCTATCCGTTTGTGCGGTACCCTATGGATTGAGGTGAACTGTCTGATAGTGGTGAATGGGTGGTAAGGGGCGAAGAATTAGCAAAATTAAAATTAGAATCAGTCTTGCCAGATGTGATATATAGTAAAATGTTTCCATGATGGTCCACAATACGGTTCCAGAGGGCTAATCTAGCAACTGCAATAAAACCCTTTCTGCACTTAATCATGAGATACTCAAGGTCAAACAAACTTACTGTATCTGTAAATCATTTTATGGACTAAGATGATCTTATAACCTGGCAAGCTCATTTATTTTGCTTTCTGCATTTTACTGGTGTCATTCTAGAAGTACTAATGTACCATTGATCTGCACTTATGTTTGTTAGAACATTAGCTAACCTAGCATTTAATGGCCTATAAGGTCAAATAATCCTCCAAGCAAAATTTTTGATTGCTTTTTTAAATGGATTTTATGCCTGGACCATAAAAATGTGCAAGCAAGTTTCTATCATTCATGTGAATTTCATGTAAATAGCTTAGCGTCATGACAGGCAAACAGGTCAATCTTACAGAGAAGACCATGAAATTCAACACACAAGGCGCTCAGCTTGGGACCTTATGGTCGCTTCACTGTTCCATTCAGGCAACATTCAGATATGACCCAGAGATCGACTATTTGGTTCAAGTATTTGAATTGTTCTGAAATTTGGAAACATTTGTGGTTTGTCAAATTTGAATGCTATGGATTGAGTTGTGGGTCATTTTTCCTGATCCAGTCGATGGGGAGGGAAGAGAGAGGAAATATTGGGAAGTGTTTCAGGCTTGACTTACCTGCATGGAAAGGTGTGTTTACTGGGGCAGGGGTGTCTCTCTAATGAGGCAATATGAGAAAAATGCTCAGGGTGGCACCCTTGCTTAAGCAGAGAGGCGGCAAGCAGAGCTCACTTTTTTTTTTTAGAAAAAGTGGCAGTAGAGCAGAAGGAAAATAAACATAGCACCTAGGTACATAGGGGCGGCATTCAAAAGTTTGGCTCAGGTGGAAAAAACGCCAAAGACACCCCGTACTGGGAGGTGGGTGGAGTTCCTATATAACCTTGGAAAGCTCACTTGATTGTTGTGCTTAGAAATGAAGGGCTAATGAAGGTCAAATGAAGGGCTAGGCACCTCTGTTGCTATTTTGACACGCTTTACGATCCGTTCGACTTTGCGATCCGCAATGACATTTCATTTATAATGTAAATCGTGGAAAGTCGGCCTCACTGTGCGCGCTGTGATCCATTGCAATCCATAGCCACATTCCAATGTCCCTCAAATCCCAGTCGGGTCTTTTCATCTGTATCCAAGCTACTAAACAATTAGTTGTTACCTCAGAATGTGGTTTATTACCAAACAAATTTGACTTATTATCGCTTATAAGGGGAATAAAAGTGCGATAACTTTCCTCCCTCGTTATTGCCACGTTTTTTTCGCCAAAATCAGACTTAATTGTATTTATATTCAGCAACAGCAAAGCATTATTCCGCTCAATCGTATTTATAAAGAGTGATTTGTTGGTTAAATTGGCAGGTTTGGG
>JAACNH010009575.1:0-10988 GCA_019447015.1 Hymenochirus boettgeri
GACTGGTACTGTGTGTACCCAGCTTTATAGATTGGTACTATGCGTACACCGCTTTACATATTGGTACTGTGCGTACCCAGCTTTACAGATTGGTACTGTGTGTACCCAGCTTTACTGAGTGTACTGTTTGAAAACCCAGATTCCAGATTGGTACTGTTGGTACCCAGCTTTACAGATTGGTACATGTGTGCTCACTTTACACATTGTACTGGTTTTTACCCAAATTTACAGATTGGTACGGTGTACCAGCTTTACAGATTGACTGTTGTACCCAGCTTTACAGATGTGGTTTCTGTGTGTACTCAACTTAACAGTGGGTACTGTGTGTACCCACTTTACAGCTTGGTGCCGTGTGTACCCAGCTTTACAGAATGTACTGTGTGTACCCAACTTTACAATTGGTACGTGTGTACCAGCTTTACGGATTGATACTGTATGAACCCCATCTTTACACATTGGTACCGTTGTCTTCAGTTACCCACGGCACTGTTGTAGCCAGCCTTACAATTGTAGTGTGTGTGTACCTAGCTTTACAGATTGGTACTGTGTGTACCCCAGCTTTACACTTGGTACTGTGTTGTACCCACTTTACAGTTGGTACTGTGTTACACCCAATTTACAGATTGGTACGTTGTACCCACTTTACAACGATTGGTACTGTGTGTCCAGCTTTACATTGGTACTGTGTGTACCCACTTTACAATTGGTACTGTGTTTACCCAATTTACAAGATTGGTACTGTGTGTACCCAGCTTTACAGATTGTAGTGTGTGTGTACCAGCTTTTACAGATTGTTACTGTGTGTACCCAGCTTTACACATTGGTACTGTGTGTGACCCATCTTACCATTGGTACTGTGTTTACCCATTTACAGATTGGTACTTGTGTACCACCTTCAGATTGTACTGTGTGTATCCACTATACAGATTGGTACTGTGTTGTACCCAGCTTTAACACATTGGTACTGTGTGGTACCCAGCTTTACACTGATACTGTGTTGTACCCAGCTTTAACAATTGCACGTGTGGTACCCACTTTTACAGATTGGTACTTTGTGGTCCCCAGCTTTACACATTGGTACTGTGTGTACCCAGCTTTATACAGATTGGGTACTGTGTGTACCCAGCTTTACAGATTGGTATCTGTGTGGTACCCACTTTACTGATGCCAGCTGTATAATCCATCTTTACAGATTGGTACAGTTGTATCCAGCTATACAGATGGTACTGTTGTACCCCACTTTACAGATTGGTACGTTTGTACCAGCTATCATATTGGTACTGTGTGTACCCAGCTTACAGATTGGTACGTTTTGTATCCAGCTACAGATTGGTACTGTGTTACCCAGTTACAGATTGGTATGGTGTGTATCAGCTTACAGATTGGTATCTTATTGGTACCCAGCTTTACAGATTGTACTGTGGTTACCCAGCTTTACAGATTGATCACTGTGCGTACCAGCTTACAGATTTCAATTAGAAAGTTGGACCCTGACCCTAAACATTTAACTGAAATCATACAGTCTGGTGTGCTGACACCAGTCTTAGGAAGGATGCTATGATCCGAACGTCACAAATAACTTGTTTTCACCTAAGACTGGTGTGCCCAGCTATGATTTTATCAGCTTTAACAGATTGGTACTGTGTGTACCCAGCTTTACAGATTGGTACTGTGTGTACCAGCTTTACAGATTTGGTACTGTGTGTACCCAGCTTAACAGATTGGTAACTGTGTGGTATCCAGCTTTACAGATTGGTACTGTGTGTACACAGCTTTACAGATTGGGTACTGTGTGGTACCCAGCTTTACAGATGGTACTTGTGTGTACCCAGCTTTAGATTGTACTGTGTGTACCAGCTTTACAGATTGGTACTGTGTGTACCCAGCTTTAAAAAAAACAGATTGGTATGTGTGTACCCAGCTTTACAGATTGGTACTGTGTGTACCCATCTTTTTACAGATGGTACTGTGGGTACCCACAGCTTTTACAGATTGGTACTGTGTGTATCCAGCTTTACGATTGTACTGTTGTACCCAGATTACAGATTGGTACTGTGTTACCCAGTTTACAGATTGTACTGTGTGTACCCAGCTTTACAGATTGGTACTGTGTGTATCCGCTTTACAGATTGTTACTGTGTGTACCCAGCTTTACAGATGGTACTTGTGTATCCAGCTTTACAGATTGGTACTGTGTGTACCCAGCTTTACAGATTGGTACTGTGATCCAGCTTAAGATTGGTACTGTGTGTACCAGCTTTACAGAGGTACGTGTGTACCAGCTTTACAGATTGGTACTGTGTGTACCCAGCTTTACAGATTGGTACTGTGTGACCCATCTTTACAGATTGGTACTGTGTATCCAGCTTTAACTTGGTATGTGTGTACCCAGCTTTACAGATTGGTACTGTGTGTACCCAGCTTTACAGATTGGTACTGTGTGTACCAGCTTTACAGATTGGTACTGTGTGTACCAGTTACAGATTGGTACTGTGTGTACCCAGTTTACAGATTGGTACTGTGTGTACCCACTAAGATTGGTACTGTGTGTACCAGCTTTACAGATTGGTACTGTGTGTACCCAGCTTTACAGATTGGTACTGTGTGTACCAGCTTTAACAGATTGGTACTGTGTGTACCCAGCTTTAACAGATTGTACTGTGTTGTACCCAGCTTTACAGATTGGTACGGTGTGTATCCAGCTTTACAGATTGGTACTGTGGTGTACCAGCTTTAACAGATTGGTACTGTGTGTACCCAGCTTTACAGATTGGTACTGTGTGTAACCATCTTTACCAGATTTGGTACTGTGTGTATCCAGCTTTAACAGATTGGTACTGTGTGTACCCAGCTTTACGATTGGTACTGTGTTACCCAGCTTACAATGTACTAGTGTGTATCCAGCTTACAGATTGGTACTGTGTTGTACCCACTTTACAGATTGGTACTGTGTTACCCATTTTACAGATTGGTACTTGTGTACCCAGATTACAGATTGGTACTGTGTGTACCCCGATATACAGATTGTACTGTGTGGGTACCAGCTTTACGATTGGTACTGTGTGTACCCAGCTTTACAAGATTGGTACTGTGGGTGTAGACCCCAGCTTTACAGATTGGTGGTACCTTTAAACTGTACTGTGTACCCCGCTTTACAGATTGGTACTGTGTGTACCCCAGCTTTAACAGATTGGTACTGGTGTACCCAGCTTTACAGATTGGTACTGTGTGTACCCAGCTTTACAGATTGGTACTGTGTGTCACCCAGCTTTACAGATTGGTACTGTGTGTACCCAGCTTTACAGATTGGTACTGTGTGTACCCCGCTTTACAATTGGTACTTGTTGTACCCAGCTTTACAGATTGGTACTGTGTGTACCCGCTTTACAGATTGGTACTGTGTATCCAGCTTAAGTTTAATTTCAGGTTCTGGGGGGCATTTGGCCCATTCCCTGTGTTCAATCACCTGGATCTGATCAATTTCTTCGGGTATTTTGTATTTGGGGCCCAATGTAGTATTATAAGAGATGATCCTGGAAATCTGACCATTAGACATTATTTTTTATCTCTCACTTCCTGTGATAGGTAACCCCAGGTTATAGACATCATCCAATCAAATGCAAGCGTTCTAGTCATGTCACGTTGGTAAACAAATCGTTTTCCTAATGACATCTGTTGAAGCTGGAGCCCCAGTTAAGTTTTTAAAACCAATGAATGTCCTGCCCACATTCCTTTCAGTCCCTGCCCATACCAATACACTATAAATAATGTTCATCAAAGTACAGCAATTCCTATTGTCGAGAGATTCTGAAAATGGATTCTTAGCTATTCTTAACCGCAGGTGAAGCAGCAGGCAGCTCCCACTGATTTAATAAAATATTTAAGGAGGAGAAATCAGTAATTTAAGATTTTACTGTGCCTGACTTTTTAGTTGCGGATATTTTGCCTGAGGGGCGACACTGGGGATGATCAAGTGTCAATGAAACAGGGACCCCTATCACATCAACATTAGAGGGCACAAGGACCTCCATCTTTGCATGGGAATCCTTCATTTTGGATGGTCAATGTTTAGTTAAATGTTAAACAACAAGTCCCAACACCTAAAGTTCACTACAATCTACAGTGTAAAATACTGATAAATAATGGCCCATGAGATGCAGTAAATAAGGAGCCAAGTCCCAGGAGCTGCTGGGTGGAAACCGCACCCTGTGTGGTAACATGTGCCAAGCCCATAAGGATTAATTACTATAAACAGATACATGTAGATGCAGCGTCTGGCTCCCTCTGGGCTGGACCAATAGGAAATCCTGTGACCCCCGGGTTAATGTGAAAGAGTTTAAAAAGGAAGCGGAAGAGAGAAGGGCACATGAACGCTGTAAAATTCTGTTATACAGGGAGGGAACAGGCAGGCGAGCGCTGTTTAATTAAGGTGTGTTTATATATTAAAGGAGAACTAAAATCAAATGAAATCATTCAATTCTAAAACCTGATCACACCATGGACATTCCTATGATAGTAGAAAAGAGGTGGCAGTTCCATTCTATTAAAAAACAGGCCATTAATGGTCAGGACTGGGGGGGCAAAGCATTGGGGCGTTTTACCCTGGCACTAGAGGCCCCCTTATAGGTTGGGGCCATAGAAAAATGCCTTACACATGGATGATATTATTGGGGAAATGCTGTCACCCTGCTGCTTGGTCGGTATTTTGACATCTCACTGTTCCTGCAAACATGCACCAAGGAGTTATAACCCGGGATAGGGACTTTTATATTTGAAATGGGTTTTTTGGTCATAGTTCCCTTTCAGACCTGGGTACCTGTGGTATAAATATAACGCGAACCGGTGTAAGTATAATAAATAGCGTGTGCGAAAAGGGGGCTAAACACATGCTGGTATTATAATGGATTATCACAATAGCACCACATGTGGGAGGGGGTTGTTTTTTCACAATCGTGCTTTTAGCAAAATTCCCCTGAATGTGTTACACAGTACAAAACTGAATATTTCCCTTTTTAGTTCAAGTGAAAAAACCTCAGAGGAAGTTTCGTACCTGAAGGTGCAGAAACAGGAGAATTGTGGGGATTTTTATGTCAATTGCGAAACGAAAGGTTAAACATCACAAACCCTGAACTCCTCTGTTAGAAATGTGTGTGAACAAACATGAAATTTCTACTAACCTCCGATACTGTTGGGTTAGTGTAAAAGTACATTTAACTAAAATGTAGCCCCACAATACCATACAGTACTGAGTACCGAATAGTAATTGTTAGACAATCCAGATTTTTATAACCGCTATCCGCACACTGTACAATCGCCACGAGAAATAGTCAATGCATTAAGGGGAACTGTGGTCCAAAAGGTGACTTTAGGTGCTAAGTGGTGGATAGGGGGAATTGCTCCCCCTGAGAATTTTGTGCAATTTATTTCCATTTTAGTTGGTTTACATATGTTTAGAGGATTTTTTCATTTTGTGTTTGATATGGCAGCAGCATCAACGGGAGGTCCCCTGCGCTTCCGCTCTAAACTGGGTCATGTCAATGCGGTGTCCGTGGGTCTCCTCCTCCCCTTTGCACCCCCCTGTGTCCGGGCGGTCCTCACTCAGGACCCCATGGTCCCTCCGTTGCAGCCCCCATGGCCATTATCTTACCACCCCATGTGGCCCCGCCCACCTCGCGGGTGCTGTGTGCCTGCCCCCCTCGCGGGTGCTGTGCCCTGCCCACTTCGTGGTGCCTAAGCTCCACGCTCCCTCAGGGTGTCTAAGCCTGCCCACTCGTGGGTGCCGTGGGTACTCATACCCCCCAGAAACTCTGTGGAATCATAAGAAAGGGCTGTAGATTCCCTATCTTCTCAGTCATGACTTCACCAGCAGAGAGGAGAGGGACTCATGTTTCCCCTCACACACTGAGGGAGTCTGAGCTGTGCTCGCCGGCGGCACTGTCAGGAGAAGCCTCAGGTAATGTCACAGTCAGCCTCCCACCCTTAACTTTCGGTCAGTCATTTCTTGTATATCTTGCTGTGAGTCACGTAGAGAGGTAGTTGATGGCTCGTTTTTAAAGGTCCTTTTCATGTATAACCCCCCCTTAACTTGTTTGGAGACACCACAGTTCCCTTATAAATCGTACATCCATCAATCCAACCTTTAACCACTGTCCCACTTCCATTGAAATTTACAATCATAGGGTGATTAATGGGAGCTGCGTGGTATATATCCTTTACAAAAATCCCTCAGTCTATGTCACTAAGTATCATTTCTCATATTTTCTTATACTCCCACTGCCCCTCACATTCCATTGTTCAATGCTGAACAATGGGACCCTGTGGATCGCTCTCCTAATCACTTCATAACCAATGGTGCCTCTCCTCCTCCACAAAGATCTTGTTTATCCACATAGTGGCTGGGCTGAGATTTCCGTCCTACTGGGTTTAAGTTACAGAAGTAGCTTGGGGATTTAAGGTGGAAACTACGGACAGGGCTAGAATTTAAAATGTGAATGGGGTGAGGAATCATATACTTTGTAATTATAATAAAAGAAATATGCGCCTTTACATTGAAATCAGGATATGCTCCCCACTTGGATTTCCTTGCCCTGTTATAAAAGAAATTGGCCTACAGCCTTGTGGCTTGCTACTATGGTCATGTACTACTCGTGGCATAATTATAAGGGATAATGCGCCTCTTAAGGTGTAGCTATATTACGCATTATCATTATAGTCATCATCCACCACAACCAACCCATGATAACAACTTGGTGTTAGTGTCATGTGAATAAAGTTATTTTAAATAGACAAAGTCATGTGTTGTGTGAGTTTCCCGTCTGCCTTCCGCCGCACCTTTCCTTATTACTTGAATTAATGCGGGAGGCAGAGCAGTAGAATGATCGGTTCCAAGGCGGCAGCACTGGCCCCCCGAGGTGTAACAGTGAACATAGCTTATTAATTCTTGGCATTTGTTTACACACTGTTACGCCAATCAGTTACATTAGATGTACTAGATATAGGAGTCTGCGCCCTGTGTATTTTATAATGCTAAGTTTATTACAACAACTTTAATACCCTAACCCATACTGCCTGTCTAACTTTGTACAACATCGTACCACCTCTTCTGAGTGATCACTGTCACTTTTCAGGGTAGCGAGTACATGCCAAAGCAAGCCAAAATATTTTGATCGCATCCCTCCATCCACGTATCGTACTCAAATGGCCTCAGCACAACTAGTGTGGCCACCTCTAAATCTAAAGATTCCTATCCCTCTACAGCAGCGGTCCTGAGATCACTGCAGCTACGAGTGGGGACTGCGGGAACTTCTGTACTGTAAGGTTTTTAACTAGTGTATCTCTAGTTAGGAATCACGAGATGTAAGGGATACATTGTTGTAATCTGCCTTCCTGGGGTTTTAAGGGTAAAGTTATGTTTTGTCATCTGATTCAAAATTAGACAACGATAACAAAAAGGAACTTATATACCAACATTTATCTTAGTATGTACATGAGAGGTCAAC
Organism: Hymenochirus boettgeri; assembly: GCA_019447015.1. Classification (NCBI taxonomy): domain Eukaryota; kingdom Metazoa; phylum Chordata; class Amphibia; order Anura; family Pipidae; genus Hymenochirus; species Hymenochirus boettgeri. The sequence goes on from JAACNH010009575.1 coordinate 7,500, forward strand.
ACTTAGCAAAGATTTATATTCCCATTTGTTGTCCTGTAGTATAAAGAATTCCCCCAGTTTTTTTACATAAGTTTACAGAAAATGTTGTGACCGACATGTTCGAAAGACAACACTCCCAAAAATAATCCCTCAAAAGGCAAAAAGATGAACTCACATTAGTAAAAGATACTTCAGAGGGAGAGGGATTGATCAATTTCTATCAAAGCATTAGGATTGACGGTGGATATTTCCAGTAAGTACTACCCCTTTAAACCGATTAACATACACATTTTTAGGGAACAGGTCCAGCAACAAACTGGACAGGTCCACGCGCTTTACTCATATTGTCCCTGCTTAAGCACTACAGCCCCCCCCTGCTCTCATCCTGGGATCTATCCCATAGAGGAAAATTTCAAGCATGGGTCTTCTGATTAGTTAGCCCTGGGCCCAGAGGATGGGGTCGGAGCAAACACAACAATTGTCCTTTAAGATGTTTAATGACGCAGTACCTTGTGTGGCAGCACCTCTGGAATAATTTCTCAAGATTCAAATCCTTTTTATATTGACTCAGAACAGAGAAGAAAGACAATTCCATACTCTAATCTTGTGCCAATGAAAATGTAGAACGATGGGATTTTTCAGTTTGCTAAATCATTAGGGGGGGTTGGGGGGGCCCCCAACTCGACCCATATTATAGGGTACACTAGAGCAAAATTGTTCTGTGAGGCCTTCTGTTAATATTAACAACCGTGGAGGTTCACCAATAGGTCTCCTAAGCTATTAAGGCCATATGAAATACTTTTCAGTGTTTAAAGGTGATAGACATATAGAAACTCACCCTACTACTATGCTATCTGGGATTTCACGCCGACCTACACCTTTTGCCTATAATGTGTCCCATGTGCTTTATTCCTATTAAGACCAGGCTGGCCTCAGTGGCATAATAATTTATTCCTTTGCGTGTTGTGGGTATTAATTGTTAACAACGATGGCAACACATTGAGGATCAAAAATGTAAACTGAATTGCTATACTATAACCTGTGCTTTGTTATAATCTCACCATCACCAATCAAATCTTTAATCTGTATTACTAGAAGCTAAATTGTGATTGGTTATTGGAAAGAAAACTGGGGCGGAATTATAGAAGGTGATAATAATGAATTACAATGAATCCTGAATGGGGATTGGTCCCATGGTTCAATGCTGCTAACCTGTCGGGAAAATTGTGTAACCCTTGCCTGACCAGAAACTTCAAGCAAAAAAATGAATCAATACCAATAATTATACCCTCGCTTTACAGAACTATATTTGTGCTTATATCACTAACAATATCTGTCTACATAAAAAACATGCTGAACCACATAAACACTTCAGCCTTTTCTATGAAACATCGTTTTCCACTATTTGTTAACTAGGCAAATAATAATCCATTATTAATTACATCACAGACCCGTGGTCTTAGTTTCTTAACTCAGACACAACAAACATTTCGCATAAGTAGCCATAAGCCACATTGGATATATGTACAGGACATGAGCTGTATACATGTATATAAATTTATATATATCACGTGTAGAGGGTATTGGAATGATTTCGAAATTTTATTTTCCTCTTTATTTTTTTTAGAAAAAAAAAAATAAACACTTTAAAATATTTCTACTGTTAATGCTAAAATGCAATATTTTCACCGTCATTACACAAGGAACGTCGACATTGATACAAAGCCAATTAACCTTCTACAACTGGCCAAAAGTGTCAAAAACTGGATTTCTAGAACTATTGTCAGCAACTCATTAATACGTTAACAGAATAACAGTGCTGTTTTTTCAGATAAAAAATAAAATGTACTCGTTTGTTTTGATTTCGCTAAGACAAAGCCTGTAAAACACTAGGGAAGCATAGGATTCGGTACAGTGTTTACAGACAGGAAAATTCAGGAATGTTTTATGAAAGTCTCTGTCATTACATTTCTAATGGCCTTCCGACTCTTGTAGGGAATTTGATGATCTCAGTTCTGACTTAAAGGACCATAAATTCTAAAATGTATTTTAATTGGGTTTTATTTTTGATGAAGTTAATGATAAAAAAAGCATTTGAACTTCAGGCCCACCTGATAATTTTCTTTAGGGCCCTGTGGAAGCCCAGAAACGTCCCTTTTTTTGGGGGGGGGGGGGGCAGAAAATACTGTTGCAGCCATTTTTTCGCAGTTTAAGTAAACTTAGAATACTATGATTCCTCATATCAGTACTGAGTGATGATTTATTGTACGTGTATGTTTTCAACTCGTTCAGTAACTGGACTTGTGTATTTGACATTATATCCAAGGGGAATCCAGCTAAGTATCGGTTACTGTAATTAATGAGGTTTCTGACCCCTATGGGCATAGGACTTTAACAAGAGTCGCTATAATAAAGTGACAACAAAGATGGTTTTATTTGCAGAATAGGTGTGATTTAGGTGTGCGGGTGAGAGAAAGTGGATTATATATGAACTGGGTCTTGGAAACTGTCTGAGGTAGCATTTCCTAGAATTACCAAGCCCGTTTAGCATTGAGGACACTCTGAAACATTAATTATTGGGCCCGTGTACGAGTCCCGATAGGAGAGTGTGGGACTGAGCCTTAATCCAAAACCATAAACTATTCAATCTTATTCTTCTCTATAAACGAATGTATAAATAAAACTGTTATCCGTTGTTCATATACTGTCTGGAAATGGAAAACAGGCAAAAACATTTTAAAGTTTTTTTTTAAAGATTTGGTCCGATTGGTTAAAAGGCATCTAATTAGGTCAGTTAACATGTAAAAAATAAGACGATATATGTACACATACATTGAACACGTGCGCATAACTATTAGTAACTAAATGTGCTATAACCTTCATAAATTCTTTCTTTCTTTAAACTGTCATTTAAAAGGACTGGCTAACAAAAATCTCTCATCGCAATCAAGAAGTGATTTTCTCCATAAAACCTCATATTCAGTGTAGCCTTCACTAGCGTGTTTCCTAACGCAAGTGATTCCTAGTGGGAAACACAATGTAATGGTGAGCCTGTGCATCATCATTTACATGTTGCCTGTTTCTTCTTAAGATCAATATTGATTAAATTCAGTGTTTCTTGGTGTTGTTTTAAAATCCTGTTCTGTGAATGTGCCTGGAATTCTGTGCTATAAGCATGTAATATTGCTGGAATTCCTGTGCTTTAACATGTGAACATGTGCTGGAATTCTGTGCTTTAAGCTGTATATGTGCTGGAAGTCTGTGCTTTTAAGAATGTAACAATTTCTGGAATTCTGTGCTTTTAAGCATATTGTGTGGCCTGCGAATTTTGCTTTAAGCGTGTTCATGTGCTAAATTCTGTCTTTAAAGTGTGTACATGTGCTGGAATTCTGTGTTTAAGCATGTACCTGTGCTGGGGATGTATTCTATGCTTTAAAGGGTGGTTACTGTTGCGGAATTCTGTCTTTAAATGTGTACATGTCTGGAATTCGGTGCTTTAAATTGTACTGT
>JAACNH010009576.1:0-10985 GCA_019447015.1 Hymenochirus boettgeri
CGGTATCGTGTAATTCATGATGCCGCACATTTAAATAGTATTTTCATCTAGGTGCATGTAGAACTATTTGTAACCTTGATTTTATATCAACGGGGCTTAGCATTTACTTTAAAATGAAAATAAGAAAATGGTAAACGCTGTGCCCTGGTTTACTATAGAAATGTAAAATTAATAGAATGGTTCAATGATCTGCAGGGAAAAATCATTGCATTTTTATTTTTCTTTCTTTGCTACATTTCAAGTTCAAAAGGATGAATAATCTCAGCAGGCACATACTTCCAAATCAGAGCCTCCATTCACAGTCATACAACATAAAAATCATTCCGTGCCAATATCAAGGACGTGAATCATGTTTTTAATTAAACCTTCTGTATATAAATGATGTTTAATTAGATATGTACTATATTATTTTCTATGTTGAGTTAATAAATATCTTTAACTGATAATATCTGATAATACCTTCCAGACCTTTAATAATTATAGAAACTTGGACTGACACTTAGTACAGCCTCAAGGGCAAAATTTTAAATTATTTACATGGTAATTATGAAGGAATCTCGCATTTTAATGAGTATATACAGTGGTAACAGTATCCTATCTTATACTATGGTGGCAATAGACTCAACGGCTGCAGTCCTACGATCTGGGTATCGTACGATTGTCAGCTCATGTATGGGAAATCAGATGACGATCATACAATTTTTTGTGTAGGTTAAAAAAATGTTTCCGTCTTTCAATACTATTGTACAATCCCCACATCATACACCACAATAGTTGCATCTATAGGCACTGATACATAAAGGTGGGTGAAACTGCGCTGAGCTGTTAATTTGCCTCAACTAATCAGATGTTAACTTTCTACTGGTCTACTACACTTTTGATAAAACAACATTTGATAACATCTGATTACTGCAATATTTTTGAATAAGACCTGTAGCGAGATTCACCAGCTGCTGTGTGGCTCTGTATGTAGTAAGTATATGTTTATTTCTTAAAGCGCCACTAGGGGACGCAGCGCTGTACAATATAAAATACAAAAAGTCATAAAAGGGGGACAGTAAATAAATATATAAATAAGTATGAGCATATGAAATATACAAGTGCTTATAACATGAACATGAGGAAAGAGGTTTTTTTTCCCCGTCGAGCTACAATCTACTTAGGTGGGTTAAAATACAGATAAATAGGAAAAATGTAATAACTGGTGCAGTATCAACAGTCCTATGCTGTGCTTTGGTGTGCTCAGAGAGAAGGATGAGAGGTTAGATTTAAACTAGTATATTGAGGTGTTCTTGAGGTAGAGAGAGGGAAATAGAATTACAGGGCGGGAGCCAGAAGAGGAAAAGGTTAGGCGAAGGGAGAGGAGGCAGTGTGAGAGGGGGTTTGTATAAGAGATGGTTCTGTGATGAGCGGAGGGTATGGGCAGGGACATATGGGCATAAGAGAAGAAATATAAGGAGCAGCAGAGCGAGGGAGATTTGAATGTAAGAGAGTTAAGAGAAGGATTTTGTAGATAATGCGTTGTTTAATGGGGAGCCAGGTAGATGAGTGGCACAGAGGAGATTTAGTTTCCCGATTGTTAGAGAGTGAGATAATGCATGCGGCAAAGTTAAGTATGGACTGAAGTGGAGAGAGATAGGAAGCAGGAAGACCAGAAAGCAGAAGGTTACAGTAGTCTAGTCGTGATAAGATGGAGCATGGATAAAGCATAGCAGTAGTTGGAAGAGAAAGGAATCTACAGATTTCGCAATGTTCCAAGAAAAAAGTCACGGGTTTTAGCAACATAGTTAATGTGATTGAAAAAAGGAGAGAGAGGATTTAAAAATAACCCCTAAGCAACATGCCGACTGAATAGGGTAAATGGGGGTATTGTCCATGAAATGGAAAAAGGTGGGATAGGTTTAGGTGGGAAAATGATTAGTTCAGTTTTTATCAGGTTTAGTTTGAGGCATCGGTGCACCATCCATGAGGACAGCACGGAGACAGTCGGAGATGCGTGATTGGGTGTCAGGACAAAGCGCGGGGGTGTAAAAATATATTTGAGTATCATCGGCGTACAGATGGTAGTTAAAGGATAAGTAAACTCAAAAATCAAGTGAATTGTATTTGAAAGCTGCAGCTGAGGGGGGCAGAGCTAAAAACTCAGCAAGCATAATCCAAGATGTCAGGAACTTCAGCTCCTCACAGGTAGACTCAGGAGGGCAGGGCCCTAATTCACTTGATTTTTAAGTGTAGTTACCTTTAAAACTTAAAGGTGAACTGTGGTCTTCCATTTTGTATGTGACTTATGGAGGCAGCCATTGATCACCTGATCATCTGACCGCTGCCTTGGTTTAGGGTTGGAGCATGCTCACTGCTGTCTTTTTGCTGGGAAATTCTAATTAACATACCAGAAAAGTTTTCTAGTTAAACTAATTTAAAAAATGTAAGATACAAAGAGTTTTTGATTGGGCCTGCTCAAAGAACATAAATAGAGAATATCCAGCAGCAGCGCTGTTTAATACTATTACCAAATAATGAGGATCTAAGGATCACCGAGCTGAAGGGAGCTCATTGAGCCAACCCAGCCAGATATATACTAGACCAACAGTCAACTGTTGGAGCCTTTATGTCTAAATACAGACTTCAATTTATCAGTATATCTGCTAAGCCAAACTAAGCTGCAATTTAGATGTCTTGCATTTATAGTGTCTCCAAAACACACCTTAAAATCTGATTGGTCTGATTTAAATCTTGAATCTGATGGATCTTGGGTATTGGACCAATCATATACCCCACCCTAAATCTGATTGGTCCAATACCCTCGATCCAATCAGATTCAAGATTTAAATTAGACCAATCAGATTTTAAGTGTGTGTAGGGAGCACTATAAAATGCAAGAGATCTGAATTGCAGCCTGTGTTGGATTAGCTGCTGTACTGATAAGTTGTAGTTAGGCATAAGGGCTACAAAAGACTGTTAGACTAGTATACACCTGGCTGGGTAAGCTCCATGAGCTACCTTCAGCCCTGGTGAGCTAGATCCTCTGTATTTGTTGACAAGCATAAAACAAACACTACTGCCAGGTAGTTCTCTATTTATGTTATATTAGAGGAGGGCTAAATAATATTTTCTTCTTATTAATTTTTTAATTATTGGGCCAGAAATCTGATTTTTTTTTTTTCTTGCCAAATATCTTCTAAAATAGTTCAGTTATATACAGGCATATTTTATAAAAGCAATCAAATATAGTGCATACCACGCCTTTATTTAGTTTTGTATTCATGTGTAAACTTATAGCGTTTATTCATTTTGGGCTTTGAAAAAAAGATTTACAAGGAGTCAAGCGAGTTAGGGAGAGTTTTCCCCACAACTCCCTTGCATTATGCAAAAAGGGTAAAGAGACTTCTGGGGAATTATAATTTAATTTTGCATTTATGGTATATAATTAGAATTTCCAGCAGTAAAGACAGCAGTAAAGGTGGCAGCCAGATGATCAGGTGATCAATGGCTGCCTCCATAAGGCACATACAAAATGGAAGACCACAGTTCCCCTTTAATGAGCTGATTGACTTCTCCCAGGGAAATGGTATAGAAATGGGAGAAACAGCAGGGGTCCAATGAGATTTAATCGGTATTTAATACCAGCTATTAGCTGGCATTAAATATTTACTGCTGAAGAGCTGCACAGCCGCTGGTGAATGGCTGTCCGTGGCAGCACGGGGTGTTCTTTGCAAAACTGGCGCAGCCGCCACAAGCAAGGGGGTAAAATCAGGCTAATTGGCAGTTAATGGTTTAGTGTGACTTCAAAACCAATTTACCTGGAAACGGCTCTGGATGAATATGGCTATTAATATATAAGTGTGAAAAAATTTCACACTCTAAAACGGCATATTGATATAGAATAGGGAGTCAGAAAACAGTACTGTAGTACTGGTGCTAGAGGTAGGTAAAATACAAACATAAATGTAAGCATCTCCAAGAGTGGGAATAAACAAGTACCACCTTCACCACCCCAAATAGGGAATAGGCACTAAATACTGACATAAATATCCCAACCAAATAGTAATAAGGGGTACATGACCCTAATAACGTTGCATGGTTATCCGAAAATCAATTCATTTTATTCACACATATATCAAAACTTGACATTAAAAACAATTACCAATATAGTGCATTAAACCACTGGCAGGGACCAGGTATGTAGCCGGCATATAGATACACATGAATTTACACGGGTAAATACCCAGAGTCCAAGATGGAATGAGGAACAAACAGGCAGATTAAATGAAATGGATGCAATAGCAGTGTTTGATTTGGGCCAAAAGCAATTAGGAGATACGGCAGTCAAGTAACCCTAGAAAGTGCGTATTAAGGATACGTGATGGACATAAATATAGCAGGTAATTCCACAAGGCTCCTCAATCACATCTTTACATAACGGTATATGTGGTAGGAACAATCTCACCCATACGATGAAAGCATATTCCGAATTCCCACAGTGTGGCACGGTATCCGCATACACCCAATTGGAGTGTCCAGAGTTCCAATCCTAGACTACAGCTCCCATGATAACGGCCAGTCAGCACTGCCAGCAAACATATCCCTACGCTGATCAAGACTTCCGGCCCCACCTCAGGTGAATGGATCCAACTAAACCGACGCGTGTTTCGGGACGTCCTCGACCCTTCTTTCCGGGTCCGGCTAATTATAGTGAGGATAAAATGACTGCCTGGTAGAGATGGGCAAAACTGCTAAAATCCTGCAAAATTTCGCGCATTTTTGGGAAAATTTTAAATTTCGCTTTCAAACCCACGCTGCTTCCAGTTTTCCACGGGCCATTTTCGGTAATCCTTAAGCCCCAAAAGGCACTTGTCATTGCCACAAGGGCCTTTCCAAGGGCCACAAGGGCATTTAAAAGAGCCAGGGAGTGGGTGCCTGGTTTGATCTGCAGGAACCCTTAAGCCCCAAAGGCCCTTCCAAGGGCCATAATGGTCCTTCTAAGGACCCGGGAGGGGTCCTGGGTCTGGCCATTCAATAATTAATGAAAAGTGACAGTGGAAAACGGAACTAGCGCGTATGTGCGCTACTCATTTTTTGCTCTTATTTCCGCCAGGACGTGTTCCCCCGGACCATTTCCCAGAGGCAGTTACAGTAAGTTACTGTATCATTTTTACAAAGTTTTCGTAAATTCCTTGAAAATTTGAATTTTTAATTCTCAGAGATCTTGGGTTCAGATCCACAATACGGCCATCTCTACTGCTGGTTAATTCAGTTACAACAAGCTTACAGCCATATTTCAGAATTTGCACTTATTCAAGTCTCATTTAATGATTGAGTTGCTTTATTAGCAATGAACTAATTATACGCGGCATGCTCATCGTGTATAAGGGAGCTTGTTAATAGTTGGGACTGTCAGAGGAAGCAGGTAAATTTCAATTCCTATCTTCCAGCCGCTGTTTCATTACTTATTAAAGGAGGTAAGAATACACAGACTCGTTTGCCCATAGCCGCTATTTAATATCGCGTTTTTGAATGTGGGTAAATTCGAAAGGGATTCACTCACGCGGGATTTTAACACTACGTGTTAGCAAAGGCGATATTGAATCACGAGTGTCAGATGCACGGGTGTCTTTATGTTAATATGGAGTTAATATGGAGTCACACAACCAGTTAGCGCAACTTCATAAATTTACCCAGTGTCTCCAAGACTTTAGTTACCTTTAAAAAACTTGTAAAGTGTTAAAATAAAATTTAGGTTTTCTGCTTCCTACTAAGCATCACAATGAAATTAAGCTTTCCTCAAAGGGCAGCAAGATTCTTTGGCCTACCAATTTTCACTCCTGTCTTTCAAATCATTGTTGAATGCACCTCATTTTCAGATGCACTTTAAACAAACACATAAATATCTGTATGCAATGGAATGCTGGGAATTTACCCAATAAATGTAAAATACGTTCTAGTGATATCTTATGTGACTACGTAAGAATGTCATTGTGTATTATGATCTTTATGCCCTGAGTTCTGACTATTCCCCACACACAAGTTTGTTTTACTGTGCACATACTGTATTGGCTGAGGATATTAAAGGTATCAAATGTTTGCGTGTGCTTTAAATTTGCATCAACTCAAGCAATCAAATGTATCTTTTTACTGGGTTGCTACAGCTAGATATCGTCAGATTGATTGTTGCAGGTTATTAGTAAGGGCAGGTTTGTTTTATTTACCAAAGAAAATGTGTAACAAGAAAAGAAATCTCTCCATTAGAATGGTAGTTTGGATTCCGAATAGATGAAAATTTTAACAATGTAGAAGTGAATTTTAATATGTGATTGTCTAACCTGTGTTGTAAAATGAGGCCTGCTGGCAGGCAAGGGCAATAAAAGAAATACTGTATTGCACTGGGAATTAAACTTTATGTAGGAAACACGAATGATCTAACAGCAGAGATTTTCAATGTCCTTGCAGAGTGGTGTGAATTTCTTGCTATTTGGCTTAGCATCCCAAATCCTTACAAAGAGAAAAAACTCTCAAGGCCACAATACATCAATTTTCCCCGGGATCCATATAGTTCTATACCAACTGTTGTGTTGTTTTATAACTACGTTCATGTAGCAAAAGTACAGAAAAAAAGAACTACCAAAGCAAATAAAGGGTTTTCTGGAAATATTGTGTGGAAATACATATCTGTGAACAAAATTGATTGGTTTGATTCTAAATCCTTAACAAGAAATTGAGTCTTTTTTTAGTAGCTTATACCGACAATGTACGATACATCTATTTCTTTTCCCAGTGATCTACAAAGCATGCCAAGACTGCAACAGTCTTCTGTGGAATCCGTCAAAACCAACATTATGTGAAATGCCTATTTGTTGAATGTCAGCTTTGTTGATAATAGTTATTTTACATTAGATGAGAGCATTTTAGCTGTTTGGTTATGGACTAGATACATACGGGCCAATGTAGTACTAAGAAAGTTCCATCTTACCTGACCGAGATCCTGCGAGCTTTAATGTCTCTTGCGAGACTTAATGCATCATGGGATCCCGTCAGGACCTGAACTTTTTTAGTAATATATCGGCCCCATACACCCACAATAGTAATGGTGTTAAGATTAGGGCTAAATTGTTGTGCTAATTTAACTAACTATTACTACATAGGCTATGCAGTGCTATTCCCAAAATGTTTGGAAATAGCACGGCCAGCACAAGATTACTGCAAAACTCACGCTAACCATGTGGGTTTGGCACTTATTTCAAAATAGGCCATATAGCATTGGTCCATAGTTGCACATGCTTAGTACATTTTCTGCCAGGTTATCAGTAACTTACCTTCTGACCTTTCCATTGCCAACTCAAGACAAAGGTTTCAGAAAACCAATTATTACGCACTAGGAAGGAAATTAATAAATCCCTAACCCAGAATTCCGTGTATATTTCTACCCAACGCTGCTAGTTGCAAATATAACAGCTACAGCTCTTGACTAGTTGGCAATTCTAAAATCCATTCAGGCTTGTTTATATTTTGGCTTTAACTAATGATCTGATGTAGAAAAAGCATGTTATTTTGTTTGATCTGTTCCACATTTTTTATCTATTTTCACATTACTGCAATGTCATTAGACTGCCCGCTGCATTTTATTTTCACTTCAGAGATCATGTTATGTTCTAAAGGAGAAAATATGCTGCGTTATATATTCCCCAGTACGGTGTGCAGCAATTACAGTTTAGAAAACTGGTAGATAACCTTTGAAATTGAAGTTGTTGCTTTATATTTTTTCCCTAATTACATATTTACAAGCAATGTCTGTACAAAATTCAGAAAACAGAAAACTCAGCCAATTTACAGTCAGCAGGAACCAAGCTTGGCAAGTGGGTTTGTGTTTGAGTAATTGCAGAATGTCACAATTTGGAAGTCAAGCCTGGATGGTGTGTGCAGGTGGGTGATCCAAACAGGATGAGTTATGTTCCCATGCATAGAGAGCTGTCAAGTCTCATTTCTTTACACTTTCTGTAGGAGCACTTTTTTTTACTATGCCAAATGAAATGTTCAAACATGCATTTGTAAACGAACATCTTGCAATTGGCATATGTTAACTGAGGAATGATAAACTAGAAATGGACACCCTCTCCCACCTCTATTTATGATCCAGCTTTCCAAGATAGCTGCAAGCTAAGTGACCTGGCAAGTTGCGCCTCTTTATTATGACTAAAGCACATGCAAAGTCTCATCCTGCATGGACCTGGAATGCACATATATTGAAAGACTGATGGCAAAAGTTTCTCTCAACACTATAAGACACTATACAATAATTGTTAACGGTCATCTTTCTGGCCTTTCCCAGTCTGCCCTCCATTAAAAGGGTCTGTAAATGTACCTTCTTTTAAATAAATCTTGAATTTTATGCTCCTTATCCTATAATAAACTTATCAACCGTGTTCACTACTTACAGTACTTATTGTGTTCCTGCTGGCTGCTGTCTATCTCCCCTCAGCCATCTCCGATGCATGCCCTGTTAGCACTCAGCGCCTATATTTGGAAGGGGGATAAGAGGAGAGAGAAACAAGAGGAAACTAGTGTAATGTCTGCTTGGAAGTTATTATGGGAGTTTCATAACCCTAAGGATACACAAATTGGTAGGGTCTGTTCTGCCATTGAAGCAGTGAAACTTCAATGCCAAAACCAAGATGGTCAAAATTATGTCGATAGTTTTGACCCAAACCAGATTAGGGTTAAAGCTTAGTTCATCCCTACTCCACTTCATTAACATAGACTCATCTGTCAGACTTAGGATGAGTGTCAGGCACTGATACTGGTAGCACTTGGTAAAGACCATATTGTGACAGATACCTCAATAAAGTCTTCACAGCACTTATGATGTTCCTTGTGCTTTCTTACATAATTGATTGAATTACTTCCAGCGCCATAGCAGAAGAGGTGCAAAGAACCAAACACTTGTATACAGGTATACAAATATGGTAGTTGAGGATCCTGCACGCCTAAGCCACAGAAATGCCAAATATTCAAATGTGTGGTAGAGATGGCTGAACTTATGAAAGTTCAGTCCATTTTCGAAGGTTCGAACTATTGAAAAAGTTCGAAAGTTCGAAAACGGACCAATTAAAGTCAATGGGAGGCAAATAGTTCAAAAAGTTTGAATGGAATACAACTAAAATATCAATAGTAATTAAAGGGGAAACTGTGGTCTTCCATTTTGTAGTGCCTTATGGAGGCAGCCATTGATCACCTGATCATCTGGCCGCCGCTTGGTTTAGGGTTGGAGCATGCTCACTGCTGTCTTTACTGCTGGGAAATTCTAATTAACACACCAATAATGCAAAATCAAATTTAATTCCCCAGAAGTCTCTTTCCCCTTATTTGCTAATGAGCAAGGGAGTTGTGGGGAAAACTCTCCCTAACTCGCTTGACTCCTTGTAAATCTTATTTTTCCAAAGGCAAGAATGAATAAAAGCTATAAGTTTACATGAATACCAAAACTAAATATAGGCAGTGGTATGCACTATATTTGATTGTTATAAAGTATATATATATATGTATATATTCGAACTATTTTATAGGGTATTTGACAAGAAAAAAAACAAAAGCAGATTTCTGGCCCAATACTTAAAGGGGAATGTGGTCTTCCATTTTGATGTGCCTTATGGAGGCAGCCATTGATCACCTGATCATCTGACCGCTGCCTTGGTTTAGGGTTGGAGCATGCTCTCTGCTCTTTTTCTGCTGGGAAATTCTAATTAACATACCAGAATGCAAAATCAAATTATAATTGCCCAGAAGTCTCTTTTCCCTTATTTGCATAAGAGCAAGGGAGTTGTGGGGAAAACTCTCCCTAACTCGCTTGATCCTTGTAAATCTTATTTTTCAAAGCCCAGAATGAATAAAAGCTATATGTTTACACATGAATACTAATATATATTATATAGGCAGTGGTATGCAATATATTGATTGATTTTAAAAATATAATAAAGGAATTTGACCAGAAAAAAAAAGAAAATCAGTTTTCTAGTTCATTAATTAAAGAAATGTAAGATATAAAGATTTTTTGATAGGAACTGCTCTAAAATAACATAAATAGAGAATTATCCAGCAGTAGCACTGTTTTAAAGGGGAACTGTGGTCTTCCATTTTGATTGTGCCTTATGGAGGCAGCCATTGATCACCTGATCATCTGACCGCTGCCTTGGTTTAGGGTTGGAGCATGCTCTCTGCTGTCTTTTTGTGGGAAATTCTAATTAACATCCAAGAAATGCAAAATCAAATTATAATTCCCCAGAAGTCTCTTTCCCTTTTTGCATAATGAGCAAGGGAGTTGTGGGGAAAACTCTCCCTAACTCGCTTGACTCCTTGTAAATCTTATTTTTCAAAGCCAGAATAAAAGCTATATGTTTACACATGAATAATAAATAATATATATATAGGCAGTGGTATGCAATATATTTGATTGATTTTAAAAATATATAAAGGAATTTGACCAGAAAAAAAAAAGAAAATCAGTTTTCTAGTTCATAATTAAAAAAATGTAAGATATAAAGAGTTTTTGATAGGACTGCTCTCTAAAATAACATAAATAGAGAATTATCAGCAGTAGCACTGTTTTAATACTTATTACCAAATTGAGGATCTAAGGCTCACCAGAGCTGAGGGAGCTTGTTGAGCCAGCCAGATATGTACTAGACCAACAGTCAAACTGTTGTAGCCTATGCCTAAATACAAGACTACAACTTATCAGTATAGCTGCTAAGCCAAACTAAGCTGCAATTTAAATCTCTTGCCTTTTATAGTGTCTCCCAAACACACCTTTAAAATCTGATTGGTCTGATTTAAATCTTGAATCTGATTGGACCTTGGGTATTGGACCAATCCTATACCCCCCCCTAAATCTGATTGGTCCAATACCCTTGATCCAATCAGATTCAAGATTTAAATTAGACCAATCAGATTTTAAAGGTGTGTATGGGAGACACTATAAAATGCAAGAGATCTGA
>JAACNH010009577.1:0-10984 GCA_019447015.1 Hymenochirus boettgeri
GGCAATAGCACCAGCTCCACTGTACATGCAATCGCACCAGCTCCACTGTACATGGCATAGCACCAGCTCACTGTACATGGCAATAGCACCACTCCACTGTACATGGCAATAGCACCAGCTCCACTGTACATGGCAATAGCACCCTCCACTGTACATGGCAATAGCAACCAGCTCCACTGTACATGGCAATAGCACCAGCTCCACTTTCACATAATAGCACCAGCTCCACTGTACATGGCAATAGCACCACTCCACGTAACATGCAATAGCACCAGCTCCCACTGTACATGGCAATAGCACCAGCTCCACTGTACATGGCAATAGCCCCAGCTCCACTGTACATGGCAATAGCACCAGCTCACTGTACATGGCAATAGCACCGCTCCACTGTACATGGCAATAGCACCAGCTCCACGTAACATGGCAATAGCACCAGCTCCACGTACATGGCAATAGCACCAGCTCCACTGTACATGGCAATAGCACCAGCTCACTGTAACATGCAATCGCAACCAGCTCCACTGTACATGGCAATAGCACCAGCTCCACTGTACATGGCAATAGCACCAGCTCCACTGTATCATGGAAATAGCACCAGCTCCACTGTACATGGCATAGCACCAGCTCCACTGTATACATGGAAATAGCACCAGCTCCACTATACATGGCAATAGCACCAGCTCCACTGTACATGGCAATAGCACCAGCTCCACTGTATACATGGAATAGATCCAGCTCCACTGTACATGGCAATAGCACCAGCTCCCTGTACATGGCAATAGATCCGCTCCACTGTACATGGCAATAGCACCACTCCACTGTACATGGCAATAGCACGAGCTCCACTGTACATGGCAATAGCACCAGCTCCACTGTACATGGCAATAGATCCAGCTCCACTGTATACATGGTAATAGCACCAGCTCCACTGTACATGGCAATAGCACCAGCTCCACTGTACATGGCAATAGCACCAGCTCCACTGTACATGGCAATAGCACCAGCTCCACTGTACATGGCAATAGGACCAGCTCCACTGTACATGGCAATAGGACCACTCCACTGTTATGGCAAGACCAACTCCACTGTACATGGCAATAGGACCAGCTCCACTGTACATGGCAATAGGACCAACTCCACTGTACATGGCAATAGGACCAACTCCACCGTAAACTGGCAAAGACAACCCACTGTACATAGAATAGGACCAACTCCACTGTACATGGCAATAGGACAGCTCCACTGTACTGCATATCCGTCCACTGTATGGCAATAGGACCAGCTCCACTGTAATGGCAATAGGGCCAACAACTCCACTGTACATGGCAATAGGACCAACTCCACTGTACATGGCAATAGACCAACTCCACTGTACATGCAATGCCAACTCCACTGTACATGGCAATAGGACCAGCTCCACTGTACATGGCAATAGGACCACTCCACTGTACATGGCATAGGACCAGCTCCACTGTACATGGCAATAGGACCAACTCCACTGTACATGGCAATAGGACCAACTCCACCGTACATGGCAATAGACCAGCTCCACCGTACATGGCAATAGGACCAACTCCACGTACATGGCAATAGGACCAACTCCACCGTACATGGCAATAGGACCAACTCCACTGTACATGGCAATAGGACCCCACTTACATGGAATAGGACCACCCACTGTACATGGCAATAGGACCAACTCCACCATCTGACCAGCTCCACCGTACTAGACCAACTCCACCGTACATGGCAATGGACCAACTCCACTGTATTCTTTTCATTTCTTTTTCTGGGGCCATTTTGGGTTGAGAGACTTGGGTAGGTTTTATGAGTCAGAACAGGTTTATATGTGTTTTGTTACATTACGTTAAAGGGGTGTCAGTGTATGAACTACACTATGTAGAGACGATATAAAAGAATACTCTAGTGTTGCTCCCATTATAATTTGAGTCGCTGTATTACAGTAATATGTATTGCCAAATCCCCAATGCTCTCATTGTTATAGCTAAAGTAGAAAGTGGGATTTATCTCCTTTAACTGAACAAAATAAATGGATTAGAAACTTGGTGCTGCCAAAGACTAAATCAGTAGATTAGGGAACAAACTCCGCGTGGGGACATATATTACGGCTGCGGGAAAAAGACCAACTGGCATGCAGGATCTGCCCAATTAACTATCCGTCATTTATCAGTTCTGGATCTAAAAATATCTACATGGAGAGAGCCCAGTTT
Organism: Hymenochirus boettgeri; assembly: GCA_019447015.1. Lineage (NCBI taxonomy): Eukaryota > Metazoa > Chordata > Amphibia > Anura > Pipidae > Hymenochirus > Hymenochirus boettgeri. The sequence goes on from JAACNH010009577.1 coordinate 2,232, forward strand.
TATGGACGTCCAGATGCCGGTGAATTATGATTCTCACCAGCCCAATAACATTGGATGCTTTGAAACTGAGGGTTATTTTTCCATTACTCTCCGGGCCCAGTAATACTCCAGTCAACTGGAACTTTAACTCTCAGTATCTCTGCGAGTCCAAATCCAATAACCTCCAGAGAAGGTTGGATGTAAATAGTAACCAAAAAACGGTTACATGTCCACTACTTGCCCCACCTTAATTGAGATTTTCAGCGTTATTATTATTATTATTCAGTGTATTACTAACCAGATATTTAATGATAATTACTGTCCCCATTCTGGCAGAGTAAGCTGGCCCCTCCCTCCATGCTGTCAATCAAGGCTGTGACAACTGACACCACAACCAATGATTGACTGTTGTTTCCCCTGCTGCCTCCTCTGAACATGCCAAGCTTATAAAAAGCTCAATGAGCAGAGAGAGGAGATGGATACCATGCCAGGGAGGAATCAAAATAACCATTCAATTTCTGGTTACAAATGACTGTAATAAACCAGTAAAAATATCTGTGGGGGTTGAGGGCAAATAATAATAAGTCCCCAGTTTTTGTTTAAGGGTAGACATGCCCTATAGTTATGGCGTCCTTTTAACTTTAATAGCTGTGGGGGTCGACTCTTCTTTCATTCTTGGGTTGTGCCCATTTGTTGGAGAAGCATGTAATTATTAAGTATATTTTCCCTACATAAGGCTGTTTTCCTCTACTGTCTTACTGTCTATGATGATTTATATCTATGTTTTAAAAGGGGGAAGCTATGAAGAGACAGAGCTATCAGGACAATATGGTTTCCTTTTCTTGGACACATTGTCCCATGGAATCATTGTAATGCGATTCCCATCCAGTGATGCACCTAGGCTACGGCCTAGGTGGCCTAGGTAGAAATCCGGTCCCGAATGCACAGCAGTCCAGTCTTGCTTATGGCAGGGTGTAGAGATAAAGGATGCACACATTACTTATTAATAATTCTCACAAAGTCATGAAACAAATATTTTAAAATAGAAGCAGATTAAAGGCTAACAATAGCGTTAGCTGCAGCTGGCCCCATGCCTGGGGATATCATTTATGCATAGTAGAGCTGAAAGCAACGTTATAAACAGATATTTGATTGACTTATTCACAGAGCTGTCAGTACAGGGTTCATGTCGCTTTGCCTGATCACATGACACACATCCATCTCAGCCTGTGATTTGCCCTAATCAGTGTTGTTTGTGATTTAGCAGTCTCCCCTTTATTTCTACACCTCCCCCCTGTTCTAATCCTAAATGAATCGTAACTGCTTCCCACGGGAGCCTTTCCTGGTCTAATCAACATAATACAGAAAGGAGGAAAATGTTACATCAAAAACAAGTTGCCTTTATCTGATTATTTTATGGGTTTTGTGGTTCACCTTTAAAGGGCAAGTCCACCCTAAAAAAAGAGTTGTCAGTTATCTGCCTGCAACCCCAATTGCTATTTTTACCAGTTTCTTCATGTATTTGCACCAGATACTTAATGATAAATTCTCTTCTATTCTGGCAAAAGTTTAAGCATGTTCGAGGAGGCAGCAGGGGAACAGCAGTCAATCATTGGTTCTGATGTACAGTAATCCCATCCTTGATTGACAGCATGGAGGGAGGAGCCAGTTTACTCTGCCAGAATAGGGACAATAATTATCCTTAAATATTGGTTAGTAATGCAGGTAATAAGTGCAAAATATATCAGTTGGGGTTGGGGGAAGGTAAAAGACAATTGACCAGTTTTTGGGTGAACCTCAAATTGTTAGTGTGATTCCAGCAGTGATATCTATGGTATCTTTTAGTAATGTTATCAATACCCACCCCATCCCTATACAAAATCCCCTAGATCTTCCCCCTTACCTATAATCACGTGGTCTAGGGCTGTCCCCAGCTGGTCTTCAGGACCTTGTCAATGAGAAGATGTGCTGTGCAAGAAGTTGGCCCTGTTTGGGACAGACCTAGACTGGGCCAGTGATGTTACATAGAAGAGTACATAGGAGTATAGAGTTAGTTCAGGGTTAATGACCTAGGGGTTTAGCTCCTCACCCTGGGCACTTTCATTGGGAGGGGGGTGGATATTTGCAGCATTGGACACTATATAAGGAGCTGTTATTTTTCTTTTCTATAAAGTGGCAAATTTTCACCACAATGTAGCACTTATATCTTATTGAAAGAAGCGGTAATAAGGGGAGGAGAGACTTCTGGGTAGTTTCCTTGTTCTACGGAACTCCTTAAGGAAATGCTATACCTTCTAAAAGGTTTTAACAGCATTCCATTAAACAATATCTTTTAACACATCTACATTCTGTAAAATGAGTGGAATCAAGTGCACTGGGTACGGCACATTCCTAATGACATAACACAAGACGATTGGTGGGTCAACCGTGACATCAGAATCATTGATAAAGTGAAAGTCCTGTATTAAAATGATAATTGGACATTCGAGCCATAAGAAATGTCTATTACAATATATAGTAATATTTTACCTTTGATGTCTCAATGAGCAATCCTTTTTAACTTGCTAGTTAGGGGAAAGTAGAAAAACATTACAAATTCCCAAACAAATGAAACATCTAAACTCAAATTTATCTAGGTGTTTTCTCTATTATGTGTAATGCTGCATTGGATTGGGATTCTGTGTCTCTTTCAGTCAAGCCCCATTAGTTGGGACACTGTTGACTCAGCCCCCAGGACTTAAAGCTCAAGTATTGAGACTAGAGGTGGAATCGGAATTCCTGAATCCAAAGTTCGTAACTGATCAGAACTTTCCGTACTTTTACTAGCCTTACTTTACTGGGAAACTTCCCCCTTGACTTCTATCGGTCAATAGAATTCAATCACCCTTTTGTGCAACTTTTTAACGCCAGCTAAAACCGTTATTAGTCACGCAAGTGTATACGGTAATAAATATCCATTCATTGCCAGCTATTACATGGTACAGTGAAGCTAGAGGCTGGAAGACAGAAATGCTCCTAGCTAGACGAAGCAGAATAAATTGGTCCCACTGTGATGTAACCAGTTTCAAAGCTGTGAAAGAAAATGTGCTTGTGGGATAGAATGTTCAGCTTGTGGATATTCTCAGTACCAAAGAAAAGAATTAGACATAACTGATCCACAAATCCTCTTTGTCTAGAAAAGTGAACTATTCCTTTAATGTATTGATTGAAGATCAGGAGGTTAAGGAGCATCCCGTTCTTCAATCAATTTCTAAGGAGGCAGGGACGAAGGTAATTTATAGCTCCTTAACCTCCAGTCTACACTTTTCAAGTGAACTATTCCTTAAGGTTTTTGTATTATTACCTGTTGGCAGTTCAAACAGACAACTGACCCAGCTGACTGTGGTTGTTGTAACAATAAACTAATTAGAGACATTGCCTTGCATGGCAGGGAATCCTTCACACGCCGTTACTATCTGCAGCTACTGCAATCGCTATACTGGAGAACCTCAACTGACGTTGAGTTAGCGGATTCTGATTGGTGCAGGTAGCAGTAGCACCCACATAGTTCTAGATGTACTATCTAATTAGCCAGAATGGTTGTAGGTGCAAATCCTCTCACCCCCTACTTCCAGGGCTACACAATCCATGCAAAGTATAGGGGCATATTTAAAATGTTCGCTATCGTTATCGCAGGATGTCACAATGACAAATAGCGCTATTTTCGCCTTATTTATTTTCGCTTTTCGAAAGTATTCACCTTTTAATTGCGTTAAGCGTGGTATCACTCGAAAAGAGAGATTGCGCTCTAGTGTAATTTCAGGGCTATTTTTGTCTTTATTTATCTAAAGCTATTAATTATTTAAAATTCGCCTTTTCCCCTTTTCTCCTTTTTGTTGCATTTTTTGCAGCTTTACCAGAATTTTCGCCAAACATCATCACTTACTGGAATGTTCCATTAACATGACTATTACACACGCACTATGGCATGCTCCCATATTATGGGCTGGTTAGATAATTAGCTGCCAAAAATAACCAATACAAAAAAATGTGTCCTCTTAATAAATAAGACAAAATTCGCCTTTTGAGTTTTTATACTATTTATTATATATTGGCTAAAAAAAACACCAACAGGGTTATTCAATAAAAGTTCTTATCGTTAAAAATGGTGCTAATTTTACTCCAACCAATCAAATTAACATTTGAAAACTAACATCTGATTGGTTGAGGCAAAATTACCACCATTTTTAACAATAAGAACTTTTATTGAATCTCCCTGTAAATGTGTAGGCTATTTTAAAAAACAAAGATAGGTATTCAGTGAGTATTAACCAATTTAATACTACTTTGAAAAACCCCCAGGGAGTATTACCAATTTACCATCATATGTGTTGAACTTTTTCAGCATTATTAGTGCTTTTTGCTACATAATTTTCACTTTGGATGAAAATTCACCTTTTTAATAACTTTGATGAATAGAAAAGTTACAAAAATTATGGTAAAGGCTGATGGGGAAAAAGGAAAAATAATGCCCCTTATAATATGTCCCTCAGACCCCCATTTGACCTTATCGGTAAATAAAGAAAACGGAACCTTAAAAAAAAAAAGAAATAAAAAGCAATCTTCAAAAAGCAAAAATAAACCTTTAAAAATCGGAAATCTTAGATCGTATTACAGTAAATGCTGGAAAATAGTCTAACACCCCCTGGGTACTTATTAGTTTGAGAAACACTCCCCAATGTACTGACACCTCCATGGACCCATTGGCAGGATAATAATAAATGGCCACTTATGCGTTTTCGCCACCTCAGACTTGGTGAACTGGAATGGCTGAACTTAACGCAAAAAGCGAAAATCGAAATGTAGCGGTAATGACCTTTAACCACTGGTTATCACTGCTTTATAAATAGTGAAAAGTCCATATTTGGCGAAAAGTTTACAAACCTTTATAATATGCCCCATAGAGTAGAGGAGCGTACTACTTACGTGATGAATTTGTTTATTTAGTGCAAAAGCATAACATACAACGTTTCGGGACTCACTACCTGAGGAAGGGACCATGAGTCCGGAATCATTGTATGTTATGCTTTTGCACTAAATAAACAGATTCATCACCTAAGCAGTAGCACCCGGCATATTGAAGAGTGGGAGGTGTGCAGAGATCACTTTCTGTGGGTTGTCTAGGGGGCATATTTCTAAAAAAACATTATTAGCGCAAAATAATTACCGCCGCACTCGCGGCCGTGAAAATAGTGCTAACGCCGTATTTAAAATGGCGAGCGCTATTGCGCGTTATGTATCACGGCGCAATGTGTTGCGGTAATTTAAGTCCCTTTGCGGCGATACTGCACTAGTCCCTTCCCAACGCCTCTGCGAAGGGGCGGGGCATACGCCCACCCCGCCCTCGACCCCCCGTGGCAGGGAGGGGAGGGCCCGCTGGGAGGGGTACCTGCCCATCCCCGCGGCAGGAGGCTAGTATCGGCTGCTTTCGCCACCTCTAAGGAGCGAAGCAAAACAGCCGATACTAGCAGTGCAAACTTTATAAATAGAAGCGGCGGTAACAGGTAAGTATCGGCGCGAAGGGTTAACCCCTCGTTAACTTTTCACGGCCGTTTTCGGACATTAATAAATCGCGTTAAACGCGATTTATGCGGAATGTCAGGGAAAACGGCCGCGAAAACTTAACAAAGCTTTATAAATATGCCCTAGGACTAAACACTACAGGGGGATCTTTTTATACATTTCAAATAAATAACCAAGTCAATCATGTCAACCCTTTGAATAAAACTAACACAAATCGTACATCTTTCAGATGATGTCCCGATACAGACATTTCATGTACATCCATCAGAACAGGTTCCATTAATGTGCGTGTTTTTGATATCACCTTAGCCCCACAGGTAGATTATTAGACATAATCACCCACTTTAATCCAGTCCTGCAAATTACCCACATTGCTGGCTTGGCATTTGAGACCTAACCATGGTTTAGATGTTATATAGGACAGGAACCTTCTAACAAGAATTTGTCCATTTACAAAGTAAATGCATATTGGGGATATACGTGTTGGATATGTTCCGGCTTGGTTTGTAAGTTTAACAGTAAACGTAATTCTCATTTTATCGTCTTACCCTGAAATTTACACCAAAATGTACATTTATAAGGAGATTTCTGCTCCTTTAATATATGACTCATAATAGTTCTGTGAACACATTTGGAATTCTGAGAAAAGCATTAGGTGTGATGAGAAGTATATAGCCATTAGCCATGCTATATTTCAACAAACTTTTCTGCAGATACCTATCCTTAAATCTGATACGCTAGGTTTTTATGAAGAAGATGTATCCAATGTCAGCCATCAGTTTAAATATATCCTCTGCATAGCTTGGATAAATCATTAAAAGACAGTGTATTCTGCTCTGACAATACACCACATTTATTTTAAAAGGTGAATTCCTTGAGGAAATATGGTTTTCATAACTATGTGTTAAATATAAATATGAATGAGGTTTATAATCACATTCTGTGCTTTGATTGGATGAAAACCGCCATGGAGTCATCGACCAATCAAATGTAATTTGCCCAAACAAGAGTAGACATGTACCTGAATCCTGTTTGCCATCACTGTAGAAGAAGAAATTGTTTGTAATAATGTAAAGTGTCTGTGTGTATATTGCCTCCTGCCAACTCCCTGTATAAAAATGTAGAATGTTGGTTTTCTTGTCTGCAACTGGAAGGAAGTAATTTTTCTGAGTGCAAATAGCATTAGATTGATGATGCAGAGCTGATTAAATTATCTCCACCAGCTCAATTTGCAACAGTTCTTAATTGTTTAAATGATTCCATGCTAGGAAATATTGGCAAAAACTTTAAAAATTACCAACTTCTATAAAACTTTACAGAGTGATTTAATATCCAGAAAATCCAGAAACTGTATTGGATTAATATCAGTGCCCGTCATATCTCCTGTGGCTTATGGGTAAGAGTTTCACACATCCTCATACCATAATTTATAGAGGATCCCCTTGTCCATTCATTTTAAATGATTATTGGTCTCCCCCAAACCCTAAAACAAGCTTAGCTGCCACATCATTCAAGTCAAAAGGCCATTTTATAAATATGATCGATCAGTTACCGCAGCGGTGAAGGCGAAAACCCAAGGTGACAGTAATGACTTTTTCGCCACAGGTTATCTCCACTTTATAAATTCCGAAAAGTCCAAATTTGCCGAAAGCCAGCGATAAAGGGGGCGAAAAACGTAACAAACCTTTATAAATATTCCCCAAAGTTTCACTTCCTAGTTAATTTTAAATAGACATAAGTTTAAAAGTTAACGAAAGGAGATTCTCCATATAATGAAGAACTGACATGAACACTTACCTAAAAACTAATGTGACTGTGGGTGATGTTCCTTTCCTGGTAACACCTTCATTTAGAAGTAACCTCATAGACTTGAGTAAGTTCATCATCAGACAGTAATGGCCTCTATTGGATAATAAAGGCCTTGAGCAATAATAGGTTGATGTCAAATCAATTGATTTTAATGGAAACCCCAATGGAAATCAGCAAGTACCCATCAATAATGACAAGTTATCTTGGCAGATGTTGAGTTTAACCTTGATACTATTCTTCGGAGGGTAAGCAAGTGGTCAATAAAGCAACAGACTGATACATATAAATAAGGCTCCCTGTGTAAATAGGGGCATGTTTAAACGATCGGTAATTTCGGCATTTCGCTATCTAGGACATTGCAATGGCAAAGAGCGCTATTTTTGCCGTATTATAAAACTGCTCATTTTCACAGCAAAAGGTATCACGGTGATATGAGGTGGTAGTATCGGGGGTGTGCACTCACAACATTGCCTTAGTCATTGCGTTAAGTCTGGTATCACGGCAAAACAGAAAAGAATTCTCTCTAGCATCGCCCATTACCAGACTAGGGCTGGGGGGGGGTCTTTAGCAAAAAAAACCACTAATGTATATGTTGAGTTTAGAGGCATATTTATAGAGTAGAGAAGGTGAAATTTCAAGGCAATTTTTTATTTAACACTATTTATAATGACCCCACCTTACTATGCCATGACCCCACCTTACCATCCCATGACCACACCTTACCATTCCATGACCACACCTTACCATGCAATGACCACACCTTACCATCCCATGACCAAAACTTACCATCCCATAGCCACACCTTACCATTCCACGACCACACCTTACCATTCCATGACCACACCTTACCATGCAATGACCCTACCTTACCATGCAATGACCACAACTTACCATCCCATAGCCACACCTTACCATTCCATGACCACACCTTACCATGCCATGACCCCACCTTACCATCCCATAGCCACACCTTACCATTCCATGACCACACCTTACCATGCCATGACCCACCTTACCATGCCATGATCCCAACTTACCATCTCATAGCCACACCTTACCATTCCATGACCACACCTTACCATGCCATGACCCCACCTTACCTCCCATAGCCACACCTTACCATTCCATGACACAACCTCCCATGCATGACCCCATCTTACCATGACCACACCTTACCATGCAATGACCCCACCTACCATCCATGACCACAACTTACCATCCCATAGCCACACCTTACCATTCCATGACCACACTTACCATGCCATGACCCACCTTCCCTCCCATAGCCACACCTTACCTTCCATGACCGGTGGGATCATGGGATGGTATGGTGGGGTCATGGCATGGTAAGGTGTAGTCATGGAATGGTAAGGTGTGGCTATGGGATGGTAAGGTGGGGTCAT
>JAACNH010009578.1:0-10984 GCA_019447015.1 Hymenochirus boettgeri
CCATTATGGACCAAATCCTAACATATCATGGTCGGGCGATACAGTATCGGTCAATCCCCTGCCCCTGTATAAGCCATTATGGACCAAATCCTAACATATCATGGTCAGATGATACGGTATCGGTCAATCCCCTGCCCGTGTATGGACCATTATGGACCAATGGACTATACAACGGCAGGCTGATCGATACCCTAATACCAACCATGATTGTAGGATGTGGTCCATAATGGGTCCATACACGGGCAGGGGATTGACCGAACCGTATCATCTGACCATGATATGTTAGGATTTGGTCCATAAGGCTTATACAGGGGCAGGGATGACCGATACTGTATCGCCCGACCATGATATGTTAGGATTTGGTCCATAATGGTCATACACGGGCAGGGGATTGACCAATACCGTTTCGCCGACCATGATATGTTAGGATTTGGTCCATATGGCTATACCGGGCAGGCGATGATCGATACCCTATCACCCAACCATGTGATATGTTAGGATTGGGTCCATAATGGTCCATAACACGGGCAGGGGATTGACCATACCGATACCGTATCATCTGACCATGATATGTTAGGATTTGGTCCATAATGCTTATACAGGGGCAGGGGATTGACCGATCTGTAGTGCCGACCATGATATGTAGGATTTGGTCCATAATGGCTATACACGGCAGGCGATTGATCGATACCCTATCACCCAACCATGATATGTTAGGATTGGTCCATAATGGTCATACACGGGCAGGGGATGACCGATACCGTTTCGCCCGACCATGATGTTTAGGATTTGGTCCTATGGCCCATACACGGGCAGGAGATTGACCGATGACCCTATCGTCCACCATGATATGTTAGGATTTGGTCAATAAAGGACTATACACGGGCAGGGGATTGACCATCTGTATTGCCCGACCATGATATGGTTAGGATTTGGTCCATAATGGACTATACACGGCAGGCGATTGAATCGATACCTATCCACCATGATATGTTAGGATTTGGTCCATAATGGTCCATACAAGGGCAGGGATTGCGATACCCGTTATCGTCCGACCATGATATGTTAGGATTTGGTCCCATAATGGCCCTACACAGGGCAGGAGATTGACGATACCCATCAGTCCCAACCATGATATGTTAGGATTTGGTCATAAAGGACTATACGCAGGGGATTGACACGTACCGTATTCCCACAGATATGTTAGGATTTGGTCCATAATGGACTATAACGGGCAGGAGATTGACGATACCAGTTGATATCGCCCGACCATGATATGTTAGATTTGGTCCATAATGGACTCCATAACACGCAGGGATGACCGATACCGTATGCGTCTGACCATATGTTAGGATTTGGTCCATAATGGTCCATACACAGGCAGGCGATTGATCGATACCTATCGTCCCCATGATCATGTTAGGATTTGGTCCATAATGGTTATACACGGGCAGGGGATTGTACAATACCGTATCACCCTACCAGGATAGTTAGGATTTGGTCCATAATGTCTATACACGGGCAGGAGATTGACCGATACCGTATGTCCAACCATGATATGTTAGGATTTGGTCAATAGATGGACTATACACGGCAGGGGATTGACCGATAACCGTTGCTCGACCATATGTTAGGATTTGGTCAAAATGGACTATACACTGCATCCTCCCCATGAATATTTAGGATTTGGTCCCATAGGTCCATACACAGGCAGGGGATTGACCGGTACCGTATCATCCTACCATGATATGTTAGGATTTGGTCCATAATGGCCCATACATGGGCAGGCGATTGACCGATACCCTATCGCCCGACCATGATATGTTGGATTTTGTGGAATGGGAAGGTGGTTCCCATAGACCTGTGTCCAGCCATTCTGCAGGATGACAGGGGAGAGGTGGCTACCAGGGGGGTAAAAACTGCGACCACAGGGGGCACATTCTTACTTTCCTATGTACCCCCTCTCTGTGACTTAACAGAAGGGGAGGCCCCACATAGTATTGCTGGGGGCCCAGTCAGATTCCTGATACCATGTCTATTGCAATCCATAGCAGTGTAAGGGACTTACTGGGTCTAGTACAACTACCTACACTACTACCTGATCCTCTTATACACATGTACACAGCACTGTTACAAACTGCTGCAAAGACTACAACTCCCAGAGTTCCTTGCAGCTATGGTTCCTATGGAATGCTGGAGGGGAGGTTTAGCAGCAGCTTAAAGAGAATATCAGAACATCCTGGCGATAACAATGATGTCCTATGGACCATAAATCCCTCCCATCCACCGTACAACACGCGATAAATCACTTACCGATCCGTGATCTGCTCAGAATCAATGTTCCAGCACTTCCGGAGAAGGTGAAAGAGGAGCACGTGATGGGAAGCAATACGCAGCGCCGCCATATTTCTTCCGGGAGACCACTAGTACTGTGGCGCTTGTGCACTACAAGCCATTCGCTTCCTCGGTGGATGATAAGGATTTGAAGTAATAAATGCCTTGTACACCTACAGAAACCAATTTGCTCTTTTCTAGGGGAATGTGAGTTTTATTGGTGGATTTATAATCATTTAACTGGGAGTGTAACAGCTCATGTTGGTAATCCCAGGAAAACTCTCAGTGAGTGCTGCTCCATAGGAAAGGCTGGTACTCTATCCATATACTGACATGCAGCCTGGTGGGGATTAAATGCCCATGTTAAGCTATTAAAGACAGTAGGATGGCTGTGATCTACAAACTTTCTGATCAATTAAACCATCAATGGTTGTAGGCGATTGGTAGACCAAGAAAGCCCATACACGGGATTGGGATTTTGAGCGATTTGGTACATTGATTGAATCACTCAATATTGATCCAGTGTATCTTTTTCCTGATCGACCATATCGGAAAAATGAAGATCGGCCAGCAGAACATTTCCACCGACACTATCTTTCAAGTCCTCATCTTTCCATTATCGACATATTTTTGTGGATCGCGGTGCTCTGACATGCGACTAAAGCACATATCGCATGTAAGGCACGTGAAACACGCAAACTATGCGTGCACAGCGCATCAGGAAAATGATCGGCTTTATAAATACGGCAAAAATAACAATCTTTGCCATTCCATGCAAAAATAGCGATCCTTTATAAAAATGCCCCAAGGACCTGCAATGTAGCTGGTACAGTATGGGAGCACAGTAAATAGGATTGGACCCACTGTTCTAGACCAGTCATTCGGTGAGAATTATATGGGGTAAGTTTATAAAACTTCCAAATGCAGTACCAGATTCCCACTTTATTTACTTTCTTCGGAAGAAGAGCGGCAGAGCGATGAGGGACCAGGTTAGGTAAGTCCCTTCAGAGGCATCTTTGACATTCTAAATAATGCGAAAAAGGTTTGGGGGTGGGATCCTCACCAGACTATTAAGTTATTTTAGGCTGGACCTGCCTTAAACTTTTACGTAAACCTATGAAAGGGGCAAGCACAGGATTTTCAAGGGGTGGGTGGGTGTGGGTGGTTTGGGAGCGGTGGGGGGGGTTGTTGGTTTGTGTCGATTGGTTGGGGGGGGGGGGGGTGTGGTTGCTCTTTGGGGGGGGGTGGGGTGTGCGGGAGGCTGGTGGCGGGGGTGCGGGGGTGAGGGGTCCTGCTGGTTCCCCCGGCCTTGGGGCCCTCTCTCCCTCCCTCTCTAGTGCGAAACCTTAATACTCTGCCCCCCTTACTGCTATTCTAACTCTCCTGTGCTCGTTCTATCTACCTCTACGATACGGTCGCCCGTAAGCCGTTTTTCTTTTTATCCCTTTTAAGGGGCCTAAGCCCACCTTGACACTTACTCAGGTTTCACTTCTCTTATCCCAGATACGGCGACACCCCCGAAAAACCGGCGCTGCCATTACTTACCGAGCACCTCACTACCCCTATTACGCTTGGTCTTACAGGTACTGACGGCGCTGTAAAGGACCAGACCGGCCCGAAGTCTTTGCTGCCGTTGCAGTACGTTACACGCCCGCACCTCTCATTACCGACATACCTTGGGGAGACCTTCAATCTAATTCTTATGGTTTACAACCCTGTGCTACTTTTGCCCCACCACCTCCCTCATCTTATAACCATTACCCGAAAGGTAAATCCCGCTGACTTGGTTGGCGGCAAACCTCGCCTCTTTTTACGATATCCGTTTGTTGGCCTCTCCTGACCTGTCCACCTGGTAGAGCTGCAACGGAGCTCTCTCTCCTGTCGTCGCTGGGCACGGCGCTTTTCTTTTGCTGTTGGCTTAACTGTCGGCTATCCCTGTTGCTTTGAACCTTGCCCTCCTGATTTTAGAACTCAACTCCCAGCACCCAAAGCATGGGGAGTTGTAGTTTCCCACCTGGAATCCAAGGAATGGGGTTCTGTATTGAGGTCGATGGAGGTTTTAGAGTGGAGCGCAGAGCCATAATTTGACCCGAGTATAGCCAAGGTATCCCAATTTTACCTGAAAACTGATTGAACTCGAGCATAAGTCGAGGGTAAGAATCAGTTTTTCAGATAAAAATGAGGTACTCGCTTATACTCAGGCCAGGTTATATTTGAGTATATACTGGTATTCATTTACGTTCTGTTTAACTGACAATCCACATTTGTGCTACATTATGAGTTAGTGTCTTTCATAGTCAAGCTGTGACACGGATGGTGGATCTGATATTGTTTTTCCATATGGCAACTATTCGGTAAGATGATCCCGGTGGAATAGTTTTGCAGAAGGTTGTTTGTAAATTTCATCTACCCGCGCAATCTTCAATGGACTGCACAAAATCAGCCGCACCAAAAATACTGCAGCAGGATGGTTAGCAAGCACAGCGATACATTAGATAATTGACTTGGGAATAAAGCGTCAATTTCACTTAAAGGACCATTCTACTCACCTCCATCCGCATCTCTCTGTGTTGATTAGCTTTTACCCAGGGTGAGGACCTGAAACCTGTTCCTCGCCCCTGGGTTCACGAAGCTTTACCCAGTCTTAGAGCAACGCTGCTTTGGTAGGCTCCGCCCCCTCCTCCCGTCGCGACGAGGCCAATAGGAGGCACGCTCTGGCAACAAAGCGGTGAGAAACAGCCGGTTCAGGTCCTCACCCGGGGTAAAAACTAATGGACACAGAAGAGGAGAAGAGGGAAGGTGAGTATATTATCCATTTTTAATAAACTAATAATCGACCATAGAAACCACACACAGGTTGGATTTTTTTGGTAAAAGTCGTTTTTTTACTAAATATGATTTTAATTATCCTTATTTACCAAGCTCATTTACACATGCTCGTTTATTATTCAAACAGTGAATTAGTCAAGATGTTTAAACCACCTTTCAGATTCTAGTACGACACTGTATCGATCACATTTAGCGCACAGCATTGTGCTCTGATTTCCAGGTATAGATAATGCCACAAAATCTAAAGAGCTATTTAAGTAATGAACATTTACCCTAATTATGTGAAAAAAAACTCACATCAAGAAGAAAAAAGTTTTTATTCTAAAGGTCTTATTTAATGGATCTTTTCTAGCATTTATTTCTTCTTCCAGATTACTGTATTCTTCTATACTGAAACCGTCATCGAACTGTTCTCTTCTCTTGCTTGGTTTTGATTTTTTCTTAGACTGTTCCCCGTTCCGTAGCCTGCTTTCCTTCTTCTTCTTGGACAGAGTGGTAATGTCTACGGGCATCTGGTAAGGAGGGGTGGAGAGACATGTTTCAGATTTACATAAAATATTGTGTGCAGATTCATTCATTTACTCTAGAGGGGCTAGGCCACACCACACCGCGCTTTAAAGCACGATCTCAATGCACACAACGCACACACGGTTGAGTGGGCACTCACCCTACTAGACACATTCCATCCCTTGATATTGCACCTATGCATGAGAAAAATGTTTGCATCACTGCATGTATTATCCATAGAAAAAGAGCATTCTGACTACATCCACATCTACACATTATAAGTCATATAAGGGCATGTTTCCCCCCACAATGAAAAATTCTAAAACCCAAAACTACAAGAGTTAGAAGCTGACAGATGTAGGGCTAATCTTTTTAAGAACCCAATGTTGCTCCCCCTTCCCCTTTGCTCATGACAAACTACTCCTGGAAGAACATCAGTTGCATTTAGGTTAGTCTTACATCTAAACAGCAATTGTAGTTTTTGGGTTGGGGCAAGTAATCTCATAACATGTAGGGGGGGACTTACCCTTTAAATACCTTTTAAAATGCACACCATTGTTGTTCAGGAAAGTTTAAAGAGACAAACAACTATATTCTTGCAATCTAAATTAAACGGAAGCTCTCATTGAGATAATTTACGTTTAAATGTTTGAAACATGCCTGCTTTTTCATTTATTACAGTATGTAACACGATCAGTCCGTATGTAATATACAGTATCGATAAATTTAGACCAATACAAAAGTTCCACATAATTAACGCTGCTTATCATTATGACTTCTCAAAAGTTCGTTTAAAACAATAAACTTCTCGTGATAAAAAAAGTCAATCTGTTTACCAGAACAAACAGGAATTGAACCACTAATTTAAGAGGAACAACAATTGTCCTAAAAGGTCCAGAGTGTCAAAGATTGAAGAATATCTTCTTCTCTCCTTCACTGACAACCCGCCCGGGGTGCTCCACCTTCACATGATTTAGAAGCAATGGGACATGTATGCACTGTGGGAGGGGGTAGGTCAGAAGTGATGTGCAAGTGGAGTAGAAGAAGACCGTTCAGATAGTCAATGAGGGATGAATCTAAAGGTTACACAAGGGACTTTATTGAACTTTTATTTTTGGCCCATAGTTGACCTTTTAATACAATTACATTGAAAAGATTTTTAAATGTTGAGACTGATCCCATACAAGTGCCCTCCAGAAAGAGCTCTCCTGTATTGTTTTTTACCATGGCTATGACGAGGTCTCAATCTCTCTGGATCTTACCTATTGGCTTTGTAAATTTATACTTTTCTGAAACTGACAGGCACTTGATGACTGTGTAAAAAGTCCTACCCCTAAAAAAAATCCATCCTTTCTGAAGCTATTTTTTAGGCTTTTTTAAAAATGCATTAAGAAGTTCAGGGATGGGGCTTATGATGCATATGATGATACAATGGGCATTCCCCACAACCTGAAGCTTGGGAACAGAGCAGTGTTGTTGGTGATGTCACGGCTCCCAGTTAATAGCAGAAAAAATAGGCTTAAAGGAACAGTTCACTCAAATTCCTGGGAGGTTTTAGAAGTATTGAGGTTGAATAAAGACTACATCCTCCAGTCCAACCATCTAGCATACCCTCATTTCCTGCCTAACTGTTTCATCCAGAGGAGGCAAAAAAAAACCCCCACAAATATTTATGAATGGTAAAAAAAAAAAATTCCTCCTGACCTCCAATGGCAATCGAAATTTTCCTGGATCAACTCTACTTTATGTATCAACCAGTAACTGTAACATTCCTTGTTTGTAGAAACTCATCCAGCTTTTTATTAAACTGACCAATGAACCTGCCATAACAACATCCACTGGAGACAGTTCCATAGCTTTACACGTTCTCACAGTGACAAACCCTTTCTAACCTACTTTATGTATCATACCATAACTGTAACATTCCTTGTTTGTAGAAACTCCATCCAGCTTTTTATTAAATCTGACTCATGAACCGGCCTACAACAACGTCCACTGGAAGACAGTTCCATAGCTTTACCGTCTCACAGTGACAAACCTGTCCCAACTCACTTTAATGTATCAATACCAGTACACTTGTACATTCCTTTGTGCAGAAACTCATCCAGCTTTTTTTTAAACTGACCACTGAACCTGCCATAACAACGTCCAACTGGAAGACAGTTACCATCGACTTTACATCCGTTCTAACAGTGACAACCCTTTTCCCAAACTCTACTTTATGTACAATACCAGTACAACTGGTCAACTTCCTTGTTTGCAGAAACTCATCCGCTTTTTATAAACTGACCCAAGAACCTTGCCATAAACCACGTCCCATGGAAGACAGTTCCACAGCTTTAGGCGTTCGCCACAACGTGCAAACCTTTCCCAACTCTATTTTAGGTATCTAATCCCAGTAACTTGTAACATTCCTTGTTGTGTACGAACTCATCCGCTTTTATGAAACAGACTCAATGAACCTGCCAGTCACGTCCACTGAAGACAGTTCACCAGCTTTAAACCGTTCTCACAGTGACCAACCCTTTCCTAACTCTCTTTATGTCAATAACAGTAACTTGTAAACATTCCTTGTTTGTCAGAGAAACTCACTCCAGCTTTTTTATCAAATTGACCAATGAACCGGCCATAACACAACGTCCACTGGAAGACAGTCCAGCTTTTAACCGTTCTCACAGTGACAAAACCTTTCCCAACTCTACTTTATTATCACTCATACCAGTAACTTGATAACATTCCTTTTTGTCCAGAAACTCATCACTCTTTTAAATTAAAAACGGACCAATGAACCTGCCTTACAACGTCACTGAGAATAGTTTCCACAGCTTTTACCGGTTTCACAGTGACAAACCTTTCCTAACTCTACTTTATGTATCAATACCAGTAATCTTAGTACACATTCCTTGTTGTAGAAACTCTCCAGATCTTTTTATTAATTGACCAATGAACCTGCCATAACACGTCCACTGGCAAGACAGTTTTCCATAGCTGTTAACCGTTTCTCACATGACACCTTTCCCAACTCAACTTATGTATCATACCAAGTAATCTGCAAAACTTCCTTGTTTGTCAGAAACTCATCCAGCTTTTTATTAACACGGACCAATGCAAACCTGCCATAACAATGTCCACTGGAAGACAGTTCCATAGCTTTACCGTTTCTCCACAGTGACAAACCCTTTCCCCAACTCACTTCATGTATCATATACCAGTCAACTTGTAACATTCCTGTTTGTAAAAATCATCCACTTTTTGTTAAATCCGTGACCAATGATACCGCCCCATAACAAACCGTTCCACTGGAAACAACTGGTTCCATATCTTTACACCGTTCTCACAGTGACAAAACCCTTTCCCATCTCTCTTTATGATCATCCACGTAACTTGTAACATTCCTTGTTGCTTTAAGAAAACTCATCATACTTTTTATTAAACTGACCAACGGAACCTGCCAACGAAACCATTTCGTCACTGGAAGAAGTTCCATAGCTTTATCCCTTCTCAATGTGAATAAAACCCTTTCCGACGCTTAGCCTTAACCCTTCAATTCATGTCCCTGTGTCTTGACATGTCTATGGTGAACATGACCCCAGAATAGTTTATTGTAGGCTCGTTAGTATTTCATACACAGTAGTTCTATCCCCACGCAAGCGCCTTTCTCTCAGTGTACAGATATTGTAACTTTTCCAGTCTCATTCATATTCAAGCCCCACCAGCCCCTTATTCATTTAGTTGCCCTCTTTGAACCCCTTCCATTTTCTCCAGATTCTTTTTGTACACAGGACTTCCAATACCCAATCTCACTCAATGTCCAAACGAGGCCTTACCAATGCTTTGTAAGAGGGGAGCAATTACATTTTCCTCTCTTCGAACCCATCACCTCTCTTTATACAAGGAGAGGTTACGAGCTATGCCTTACCTCCTGTTTCGATAATGACATGGACCAGGGAATGAAGGTATGTATTATTACCCATTGCTCATCCACCACTGCAGAGATGAAAATCTCCTACCAGCTCCTGCAATCTAATCCTCTATATCGTGCAGGCTCAATATTGCGTGCTATCGTTGATTGAACCCTGAAGAGGTGGGTAGAGATTTTCATCTCTGCATTGCAGTGGATGTGCAAATGACTAAATACCTAACCTTCGTTACTGCTCTACTCAATTGATGAAGACCGGGAGTAAGGCATAGCTCCTTACCTCCAGGCTTCAATCATACATAAAGGACTTTTCCTCTTTAGTAAATATGCCTTAAACTGTAACTTTGATAGACTGCAGCTAGAGGGTGAATTATGGATCCAGTTAAGATAGGAGGGTTCTCTTTTTTAGACCAACATTTCCCCTTGAATTTACACTATTAAAACATTCCTAATGACTTCCTTACTTTGAGGATCCGGCGTGGTTCCTGTACGGAATAGAGAAGTGGATCCGTCTGGGTTGGGGACGCAGCAACACTGGATATGCCTAATGTGCGTCTTCACTTCCACAGTCGAACAATGACGTCCCTGTTCGATTATTCGATTCATCCAGAGCGGAGATTTCAAATGCAGATGTTTGGGAGAAAACTCTAAACGAACCTTGATGCAGAATCTTAAGAAGAAAATTTTCAAAATCAGACACGTTTTAATGTAGTAACATTTCCACATTCTTATAAAAATTTGTCCATCAGTCAGCACTTTACCTGGTGTCCTTCCGATTGAGGAACATTTATAAACAAAAAGATGGGAAAGTCCGACTAAGTTTTAGCTGTTTCGCCGCCTTAACACTAAAAAAAATGGTCATTGGTCAGTTACCTTCCCCCCCACCTATATATATTATATTTTGCCCTTTAATTACCAACAACGATATTTTAAGGATATTATTGTTCCTATTCTTGCAGATGTAAGCGGCTCCCCCACCTGTTCTAATGCAGAATGTCAACCTTTACAAACTTATAAAAAGGTATTTATATAGGAGAATATACCTTTAAAGCCTAGGGTGATTTGATGTAAAGCAAACTGCATTTAAATCACTTGTCAGTAAGGCTTGAATTTAATCATAGTTTTCCACATCAAGACTAATTCTTGTTTGGGATACCTTTACTATTCAAAATAGATGAATTTTTTGAATAACAACTAAACAGATTTACTAACGAAAACAATAACAGTACAGGCATTGGTATTTGCTAAACAACCATCCGGATCGATTCCACCCAAACAATCAGAAAAAACTCTCTTGAAACTACACTGAAGGGGTCTTCGTTGTCATTCAAGGATATGGTTTTAGCATTAGACTAATCACAGTAGCGGGGTGCCGGTCTAGCCCCTCCTGCTTAA
>JAACNH010009579.1:0-10982 GCA_019447015.1 Hymenochirus boettgeri
ATTGATTACATAGCTAAACACTGATTATAACTGATGACAGATAAACAATGATTATAATGATAACGTAGATAAGCACTGTTAATAACTGATGACATAGCTAAACACTGATGGTAACTGATTGATTACATAGCTAAACACTGATTATAACTGATGACAGATAAACACTGTTTATAACTGATGACATAGCTAAACACTGATTATAACCGATGACAGATAAACACTGATTATAATGATGACGTAGATAAACACTGTTAATAACTGATGACATAGCTAAACACTGATTATAACTGATGACAGATAAACACTGATTATAACCGATGACAGATAAACACTGATTATAACCGATGACAGATAAACACTGATTATAACTGATGACAGATAAACACTGATTATAACTGATGACAGATAAACACTGATTATAACTGATGACAGATAAACACTGATTATAATGATGACGTAGATAAACACTGATTATAATGATGACGTAGATAAACACTGTTAATAACTGATGACATAGCTAAACACTGATTATAACTGATGACAGATAAACACTGATTATAATGATGACATAGCTAAACACTGATTATAACTGATGACAGATAAACACTGATTATAATGATGACATAGCTAAACACTCATTATAACTGATGACAGATAAACACTGATTATAATGATGACGTAGATAAACACTGTTTATAACTGATGACATAGCTAAACACTCATTATAACTGATGACAGATAAACACTGATTATAATTATGACGTAGATAAGCACTGTTAATAGCTGATGACATAGCTAAACACTGATTATAACTGATGACACAGATTCTTGTACAAGTCATTCTGAATTGAGAGCTCCAGTCGGATGACTAGCGAAACGTCTTTAAGAACTAAACTTCAAGTCCAGTTGATCTAATTGAATACAATAGATATACCATGACCTGGATGAATGAGAAACTTCACAATCATAACTGATGACGTAAACACTGATTATAATGATGACTTAGATAAACACTGATTATAATGATGACGTAGATAAACACTGATTATAAGGATGACGTAGATAAACACTGATTATAAGGATATATATATATAGACCCTGCAATTTCTTTGTACAGACACTAATGACACAAGGTGACTGTGCTGCGTCTGGGTTATTGGTGTCCATGTTGGTCCCTCACACCCCCATACCCCCTGCTCATTGGAACCTCCTGACAGTACAGTGCAGTTGTTGCCGTTACCAGGTAAAGGAACGTACCATCCAACAGGGGGGCACATAACATGGTACGGGGTGAAGACAGTCCGAAGCCCTTACGGCCCCGCCCTCAACTTCTCCTCCTCCCCACAAGGAATCCGAAAACTTCCCGGCGCTCTCTGCGAATCCCGGAAGTCAGTGGATGCTTGAAACGTTCCCATTCACCTATAGAGCGGCTTCCGCGTGTCACGTGACGGTAACGGGTCACATGGCTCTGGCGATCACGGGACTCCGGGAGAATTTCAGTAGCTGACATCCCAGTAAAATGAATGGAAATCACGGGAGGCAAATTAACCCGGATTGTGAATAAAATAATCCCACAGGGAAAGTTACATTCATTATACCAAAATGTGTAAGAAAGAACTACAATCCCCAGCATTCCAATAGCAGGATTCTTCTGTTAGGAAATTCTGGGAAATGTAGTTTTTAGCAACAACTGAAACTGCACATTTAAAAAGAAATTCATAGATTGTTCCATAGATTATTACATTGTTCCCAGATTGTCCCATAGATTGTTACATTGTTCCCAGATTGTCCCATAGATTGTTACATTGTTCCCAGATTGTCCCATAGATTGTTAAATTGTTCCCAGATTGTCCTGTAGATTGTTACATTGTTTCCAGATTGTTTAATAGATTGTTACATTATTTCCAGATTGTTCCATAAATTGTTTCATTGTTTCCAGATTGTTCCGTAGATTGTTACATTATTTCCCAGATTGTTCCATAGATTGTTACATTGTTCCCAGATTATTCCATAGATTGTTACATTGTTCCCAGTTTGTTACATTGCTTCCCAGATTGTTCCATAGATTGTTACATTGTTCCCAGATTGTTCCATAGATTGTTCTATTGTTTCACAGATTGTTCCATAAATTACATTGTTGCACAGATTATAACATTGTTTCATAGATTATTCCATAGATTTTTAGATTATTCCATTGTTCCATAGATTGTTACATTGTTGCACAGATTGTTCCATAGATTGTTAGATTGTTTCAGATTGTCCCATTGTTCCACACATTGTTTCATAGATTGTTACATTGTTTCACAGATTGTTCCATTGTTTCATAGATTGTTTTATATTGTTGAGGCTTATACAAATGTGTGGTTTCAGAGGCTAGCCCGCAACGCACCATATGAATGAGCGTCCGTTTCTGCTGACGTGTCTTGTATGTGCACTTTGTTGTCCGAAGCGGACATTAGGTCGGGGCTTGTTGATGATACGGCAATGAGCACTGACCGATTGTTGATGATCCGGCAATGAAACGGGCACTCGTTCACATTGTGCATCGCGTGCTGCCCCCTCGCAATCGCACGTGTGAATGAGCCTTTACATTGTTTCACAGATTATTTTATAGATTGTTACATTGTTCAATAGATTAAGTGGGCCATATACAGACCAATCCCAATCGGGCAACTGTACAATCATATTTGTGCCCATAAACATTTTTCATCTCATTGCATCTTGTATGAGCCCTTGTACATTGTTCTATAGATTGTTCCATTGTTCCAAAGATTGTTTCACAGATTTTCCCCCCAATTATTGTTACATTGTCTTACAGATTGTTTTATTGATCTATAGATTGTTCCATAGTTTGTTACATTGTTTCATTGCTTGTTCTATAGATTGTTACATTGTTAGAGAGTGGATTCTTAAAAGGTGTGCCTCCAGATGTTTGAAAACTACAACTCCCAGCATTCCTCAACTACAAAGGGGAAGCCAGGGAATCCTGTGAGTTGTTCATTAACCAGCGTTGGTCAGCCCTCCCTGTTGTTACTGTTGCTACTGTTGTTACTGTTATCTTAACCATGTAATACTCTTGCAAGTAATAATGTAAAATAGGAATAGTGGTTTATAAAATGGGCGTAACCTAAACAAAGTGGGTGTGCCCATAGCAAAGTGGGTGTGTTCAACATGTTCTGCATGCGCCACATTTACCCTACATTAACCAGTCACTTTTAGGTTACCTCCATAGTTCAGAAACAAGTTTTAAGTCAGCCTTCCAGTTTACCAGCCTGTGTTAAGTCAGCCCTCCAGTTCACCAGCCTGTGTTAAGTCAGCCCTCCAGTTCACAGCCAGTGTTAGGTCAGCCCTCCAGTTCACCAGCCTGTGTTAAGTCAGCCCTCCAGTTCACCAGCCTGTGTTAAGTCCACCCTCCAACATACCACCCCCCACTTTTTGCAGCAGCACGCCAACTCATTGCGGCTTAAGTCCCCATCAGCAAAGGCCCGTGGGAAACAGGAAGAAAGGATGCACCATTGATCGTATTTACCAAACTTAACTTATTCTTTTAATTCTCCTTTAAAGTAAACTTTCATTTAAACACAGATTCAGTTCAGGTTGCTCTTGTTCAGATAATTCTCTCTGTCTTTTATCACAAGATGTTTTTTTACATTAATTACTATTTTATTTTAATACTAAACTGGATTAGAAGAAAATATTCTTCATTCTAATTAGAACAACGTTAATCAATATTTACATTTTTCTAACTTCGGCTCTTTAACGCAGGCAAAAAATCAAATTGATTTGCCTAGGAAGAATATATTTTGTTTTCTGTATACAGAACGTCTCTCATAATGAAGGGCGCTTGCCTCTTCTTGACATTATGTTGATACATGAGCGAATCTGCCAGCAAACCTTGTACGCATTACAATTCAACACGCCGCCCTATATATCTCCCCGCTGGATCTATACTCCACCCATGCTGGATTTATGCTTACAATTTTGTCAATCCATTAGCAAACGTATTTCTAGATAGCCTGAGAGCCCATTTCTAATACAGGACATCGCAACGCAGTATAAATTACCATGTGTCCTGGGGCGTTGGGGAGGTTTTCATTCGAATTATATTGACTGCAAATTGAACTAGATTTTTGATCGTATGTTTCAGGACTAACTGGATTTCAGAGCGTCGGAGATATCAATACACTGTGACAGGAAAGCTGTGTTTCAAATTGATGTCAATTACCAAGAGAATGTAATTCACAAGAAATCAAATACTCTCTTAGTCCAATTTGGAAAAGTCAGATTTATAGATCAATTATCCGGTGTCTTGTCTGCAGAAATGTAATTATTAACTTCCTCGTCTATAGGTTGGAAACAAAAATACTGAATAAAAATAGCAAGCGAGGTACTGTCCATTTTATATTGTGCAAATAAGAGAGCAGGCTAGTACTGTAGGGGGGAGACTGATTATAGAGCTGTTCCTACCATGCAATAAGCCCACCGAGCCCGATTCCATCTAATCCTTTGCATAAGCTACACATCCTCCAATATTTCAGGCCAACCAACATCAACCTGAGCTATTGGATTGAATGTCTGTGACCCATGTCTGACCGTTCACAGGAAAACCACGTCTGATAGCACAGTCCCCTGTGGACTGCACGTTTGGCCGCGCCACCTTTTGCCACAATCTACAGTGCTTCATTCAGGCTGACCACTTAATAGTGGTGAACAATTGGTTGGAACAAATAAATTCAATGGTGTTACCCAGCTTAAGGTGATCTACTGGCATTATCAAAGTTTCTTCAGTCTCATCTTACATGCAGTGTAGATAACTAAAATGCCACATTTATTTTATTGCATAATCTTGTTTATTTACGGGTAAAGGGGGAGATTCACCCAGAGTCACTATCCCTCCGGGTACATCTCCCGTAGGTGATTCAATATCGTGTGTGCAGCCGTGGATAAATCCCAAAAGGTAACCATCTCTGTAGCCTTTTGGGATTTATCCATGTGTAGATCATCAATGAGCCCCGACTAAGTGCCCCCACACAGCACAATTATACACATGTTATCGCGGCCCCCTGCATCGGACCTGATATGTGGGGTTTTGTCAGTACCTGTACGTATCTTGCAATGTGCTCGTAACTGTACGCGAAGCTGTCCTGATATGTGCAAGTGCTCCAGTACCTGTAAAGCTGTCTGATTATGTGCAATGTTGCTCCTGTACCTGTAACCAGCTGTCCTGATATGTGCAATGTGCTCCTGTACCTGTACCAGCTGTCCTGATATGTGCAATGTGCTCCAGTACCTGTACCAGTGTCCTGATATGTGCAATGTGCTCCAGTACCGTACCAGTGTCCTGATATGTGCAATGTGCTCCGTACCTGTACCAGCTGTCCTGATATGTGCAATGTGCTCCAGTACCTGTACCAGCTGTCCTGATATGTGCAATGTGCTCCAGTAACCTGTACCAGCTGTCCTGATCTGTGCAATGTGCTCCTGTACCTGTACCAGCGTGCCTGATCTGTGCAATGTGCTCCTGTAACTGTACCAGCTATCTGATCTGTGCAATGTGCTCCAGTACCCCACCCTGTACAGTGTCCTGATCTGTGCAATGTGCTCCAGCACCTGTACCAGGTCTGATCGTTGCAATGTGCTCAGTACCTGTACCAGCTGTCCTGATCGTGCAATGTGCTCCAGTACCTGTACCAGCTGTCTGATATGTGCATTGTGCTCCAGCACCTGTACCAGCTGTCTGATCGTGCAATGTGCAATGTGCTCTGTACCTGTACCAGCTGTCCTGATCTGTGCAATGTGCTCTGTACCTGTACCAGCTGTCTGATCTGTGCAATGTGCTCCTGTACCTGTACCAGCTGTCCTGATCTGTGCAATGTGCTCCAGTACCTGTAGGAGCTATCCTGATCTGTGCAATGTGCTCCTGTACACTGTACCAGCTGTCCTGATATGTGCATTGTGCTCCAGTACCTGTACCAGCTGTCCTGATATGTGCATGTGCTCCACAGGGCCGTTTCTAGACTTTTTGCCACCTGCACACAAAATTCCAAATGCGCCCCCTCGCCGCCGGAAGGGGTGTGGTTTTAGAATGAAAGTGGGTGGGCTTGTGGCGGAAGTGGGATGTGGCTTGCCAGAGAGGGAGGGTCTGCGACATGTGAAACTGTGGTATATCATTGTATTACATACATTCCCCATTAACAATACATGAAGGACCCACACAGAATAGTGAGCCCAGGCCCCCACCTCCAGAGAACCGACGGCCGGGGGAAGAAAAAGGGGGGGCCAAAAGAGGGGAAAGCGGAAGCGCAGCGAGGGAGCGAGAGGGAGGGCGAGCGAGCGAGCGAGCAGCGCGCGAGCGGAGCAGCGACGAGGAGGAGCGCGAAGACGCGAGCGAGCGAGCGAGGGCGAAGACGCCGAGCAGCGAGCGAGAAGACGAGCGAGCTGAGGAGGCGGAGCGAGCGAGCGAGCGAGCGAGGAGCGAGGCGGAAGACGCGAGCAGGAGAGCGATAGAGCGAGGCGAGACGAGCGAGCGAGAGAGCGGGGCGAGACGCGGCGAGCGAGCGAGGCGAAGACGCGAGCAGAGCGAGCGAGCGAGCGAGAGACGGCGAGGAGCGGAGCGAGAGCGAGCGAGGGCGAAGACGCGAGCGAGCGAGCGGAGGGCGGAAGACGCGAGCGAGCAGCGAGGGCGAGACGCGACGAAGAACGAGCGAGGAGAGAGAGCGAGAGCGAGGCGAGAGCGAGAGCGAGCGAGCGAGGGCGAAGACGAGCGAGCGAGGAGCGAGCGAGGGCGAAGACGCGAGGAGCGAGCAGCGGAGGGCGAAGACGCGCGAGCGAGCGAGCAGCGAGCGAGCGAGCAGCGAGCGAGCGAGGGCGAGGGAACGGAGCGAGCGAGCAGGAGCGAAGAGCGAGCGAGCGAGCGAGGGCGAAGGCGAGCGAGCGGGGAGCAGAGCGTACGGGGCCGAAGACGCGAGCGAGCGAGGATGAGCGAGGAAGCGAGGGAGCGCGAAGAAGCGAGAGCGAGCGAGCGAGGAGCGAAGACGCGAGCAGCGAGCGAGCGAGGGCGAAGACGCGAGCGAGCGAGCGAGCGAGGCAGAGCGAGCGAGGGCAGCGACGCGAGCGAGCGAGCGAGCGAGCGAGCGAGAGAGCGACGAGGCGAGCAGGGCGAAGACGCGAGCGAGCGAGCGAGCGAGAAGCGAGAGCGGCGAGCGAGCGAGCGAGCTAGCGAGCGAGCTCAGCGAGCGAGCGAGGCGAGTCGGCGCAGACGGCGAGGGAGCGAGCGAGGGAACGCGAGCGAGCAGGCGAAACGCGAGCGAGCGAGCGAGCGAGCGAGCGAAAGCGAGCGAGCGAGCGTAGCGACGAGGGCGAGGACGAGCGAGCGAGCGACGAGAGCTGCGAGCGAGCGAGCGAGGCGAAGACGGAGCGAGATCACACTATCTAGCGAATACGCTAGCGAGGCGAGCAGCGGATGATGCGAATCGATCTATTATCTAGCCGAAGAGCGATCTAGCTATCGAGCAGCGAGGAGTCGATAGCGAGCTAGCTATTCTACTATACTACTATCGCGATGCTAGATACGATCTATCGTATTATCTATTTCTATATAGTCTATGATCTATCTATCAGCTATCGATCTATCTACTAGCGGATCTATCTATAGAATCTCTCTAATAATCTATTATCTATCTACTATTCTATAATACTCTATCTATTTATCTATCCAGGGCCCCAGCCATATCATTCCTAATAAAAGTAAGTTGACTTGTGTTTGTGCCTTAGGATAGGATTCAATACCAATTTCCGATTTTATATATTATGTATATTATTGTTGATCACTCACGGGACACACGAAGTGCAGGCGGAGAGCTCTCTTTAGCCTCTGCAGCCTGTCGCACGCGCCACGCAATGACGTGGAGATTCGTATCGGGATGGAGCCTGGAGGCGGAGCCTGCTGGGTGCGCGGCCGGTAGAGTAAGTAAACAGACAGTACAGACTGTGTGTATTCCTCACCAGCCAGGTTACACACCGGTAGCGTGCTGCGCACCGCACCCCACCCCACACACACACACAAAGTTAGGGAGGGAGTTGGGCAGTCGGGGGCAGTAAAAAAAAAAAATTAAAAATCCTCTGCCTTCCCACAGTGCGGCTGCCGCTTCCTTACAGGGTGCCGCTCGCAATGTGCTGCAACCTGACATCATTAGCGAGGCGGCCCTGGTGCTCCAGTACCTGTACCAGCTGTCCTGATCTGTGCAATGTGCTCCTGTACCTGTACCAGCTGTCCTGATCTGTGCAATGTGCTCCAGTACCTGTACCAGCTGTCCTGATCTGTGCAATGTGCTCCAGTACCTGTAGGAGCTATCCTGATCTGTGCAATGTGCTCCTGTACCTGTACCAGCTGTCCTGATATGTGCATTGTGCTCCAGTACCTGTACCAGCTGTCCTGATATGTGCATTGTGCTCCACAGGGCCGTCTCTAGACTTTTTGCCACCTGACACAAAATTCCAAATGCCGCCCCCCTCGCCGCCGGAAGGGGTGTGGTTTTAGAATTGAAAGTGGGTGGTGCTTTGTCCGGAAGTGGGATGTGGCTTGTCCAGAGATGGGAGGGTCTTTATACATGTTGATTTAACTTGTGTCATTATCATTGTATTTACATATCATTCCTCCATTTATTTACAATACATTGAAGGACCCAGAGACACTGGGGTTCCCTCACGGTACTGGAGCACATTGCACAGATCAGGACAGCTGGTACAGGTACTGGAGCCATTGCACAGATCAGGACAGCTGGTACAGGTACTGGACACATTGCCACATATCAGACAGCTGGTACAGGTCGTACACATTCACAGATCAGGACAGCTGGTACAGTTACTGGAGCACCAGGGCCGCCTCGCTAATATGTGCAGGTGCAGCACATTGCAGAGCGGCACCCTGTAAGGAAGCGGCAGCCGCACTGTGGGGAAGGCAGAGGATTTTTTATTTTTTTTTTTTACTACTGCCCCCGACTGCCCAACTCCCTCCCTAACTGGTGTGTGTGTGTGGGGGGGTGGGTGCGGTGCGCAGCACGCTACCGGTGTGTAACCTGGCTGAGGAGGAATACACACAGTCTTGTACTGTCTTGTTACTTCCTTACACGGCCGCGCACACCAGCAGGCTCCGCCTCCAGGCTCCTCCCGATACGAATCTCCAACGTCATTGCGTGGCGCGTGCGACAGGCTGCTAGAGGCTAAAGAAGAGCTGCTCCGCCTGCACCTTGTGTGTCCCGTGAGTGATCAACAATATATACATAATATATAAAAATCGGAAATTGGATTTGAAATCCTATCCTAAGGCACAAACAACAAGTCAAACTTACTTTTATAGGTAATGGTATGGCTGGGGCCCTGGATAGATAAATCAGATAGAGTTATAGAAATAGATATGATAGATACGATAGATTATTAGAGATCGTATCATTCATCGCATAGCTACGATCGCATAGATCGCCACTCGCTCGCTCGCTGAGTCGCTCGCTCGCGTCGCTCCTTCGCCCTGCTCATCGCTCGCTCGCTTTTCGCCCTCGCTCTCTCGCTCGCTCGCTCGCTCTCTCGCTTCTCGAGATCTTCGCCGCCTCGCCTCGTCCTGCTCTTCGCCTCGTCGCTGCTCGCTCTCGCCATCGCTCGCTCGCTCGCCTCTCGCTCGCTCGCTCTGCTCCTCGCTCGCTCGCCTCGCTCGCTCGCTCGCGTCCTTCGCCTCCTCGCTCGCTCGCTCGCCTCGCTCGCTCGCTCGCGTCCCTTCGCCCTCGCTCCTCGCTCGCCGCTCGCGTCTTCGCCTCGCTCGCTCGCTCGCTCGCTCGCGTCTTCGCCCTCGCTCGCTCGCGTCTCTCCCTCGCTCGCTCCTCTCGCGTCTTCGCCCTCGCTCTCAGCTCGTCCTCGCCTCGCTCGCTCGCTCGCTCGCTCGCTCGCTCTCGCGCTCGCTCGCTCGCCCTCTTCGCCCTCCTCGCTCGCCTCTGCTCGCTCGCTCGCTACGCTCTCTCCTCTCGTCTTCGCCCTCGCTCGCCTCGCTCGCTCGCTCGCTCGCTGCGTCTTCGCCCTCGCTCGCTCGCTCTCTCGCGTCTTCCCCGCTCGCTCGCTCGCTCGCTGCGTCTTGCGCTCCTCGCTTCGCTCGCTCGCTCGCTCGCTCGCTCGCTTCTTCGCCTCGCTCCTCGCTCGCTCGCTCGCTCCTCGCGTCTTCGCCCTCTCGCTCGCTCGCGTCTTCGCCCTCGCTCGCTCGCTCGCGTCTTCGCCCTCGCTCGCTCGCTCGCTCGCTCGCTCGCTCGCTCGCTCGCTCGCGTCTTCGCCTCGCCTCGCTCGCTTCGCTCGCCGCTCCTTCGCCCTCGCTCTTCGCTCGCTCGCTCGCTCGCGCTTCTCCCTCGCTCGCTCGCTCGCACGCGTCTTCGCCCCTCGCTCGCTCGCTCGCTCCGTCTTCGCCCTCGCTCGCTCGCTCGCTCGCTCCGCTCGTCTTCGCCTCGCTCGCTCGCTCGTCTCGCCCTCGGCTCCCTCGCTCGCTCCTCGCCCCTCTCTCTCGCTCGCTCCTCGCCTCGCGTCTTCGCCCTCGCTCGCTCGCTCGCTCTTCGCCCTCCGACTCGCTCGCTCCGTCTTCGCCCTCCCTCTCGCTCGCTCCGTCTTCGCCTCTCGCTCGCTCGCGCTCGCTCGCTCGCTCGGCGCTCTTCGCCTCGCTAGCTCGCTCGTCTTCTCGCTGCTCGCTCGGCGTCTTCGCCTCGCCCCTCGCTCGCGTCTTCCGCTCGCTCGCTCGGCGTCTTAGCCCTCGCTCTCTCGCTCGCGTCTTCCTCAGCTCCCTCGCTCCTCGCTGCTCGCTCGCCCGCTCGCTCTCCATCGCTCGCTCGCTCGCTCGCTCGACTCGCTCGCTGGCCGCTTCCTCGGCTTTCCCCCTCTTTTGGCCCCCCCCTTTTCTTCCCCCGGACCGCATGGTTTCTCTGGGGTGGGGGGAATGGATACTATTCTAATGT
>JAACNH010009580.1:0-10982 GCA_019447015.1 Hymenochirus boettgeri
TCCATCTAGTCCAACCTTTATACCCTACCCATAATGTCTGTATAACAGTTACATAGTAACATAGTATTGGAGGTTGTATAAAGACATACGTCCATCTAGTCCAACCTTTATACCCTACCCATAATGTCTGTATAACAGTTACATAGTAACATAGTATTGGAGGGTGTATAAAGACATACCTACCATGACCATGGAATGAATGAGACCTTCACAGGTAGGTCTACAGTTTGGACTAGATGGACTATGTCTTTATCAACCCTCCATACATGTAACTGTTTATATAACATATTACAGGTAGCCGGCTATAAAGGTTTGGACTATAATGGACATATGCTTTATACAACCTCCAATACTATGTTCTTGTTCACTGTTTAAACCTGGACATATGGGTAGGGTATAAAGGTTTGGACTAGAATAGGACCGTGTGTCTTTATACAACCTCCAATACTATGTTACTATGTACATGTTATAACGTGGGACATTTATGGGTAGGTTAAAAAGTTGGACGTAGATGGACGTATGTCTTATACGAACCTCCAATCGATGTTACTAATTTAACTGTATACGGACAGACTTATGGGTAGGGTATAAAAGGTTAGGACTCAGATGGACGTATGTCTTTAACAACCATCTCAATACTATGTTACTATGTAACTGTTAACAGACATATGTGGTAGGGTATAAAGGTTGACAGATGGATGTATGTCTTATACAACCTCCATACTAGTGACATAATTTTAACACCTATGGTAGTATAAGTGGACTAGTGGAGTATTTACACCTCCTACAGTTATATGACTTTATAAGACATTATTGGGTGGTATTAAGTTGGATGAAATGGATCCGTATGATCCTTTATACAACCTCCAATACTATGTTCTACATGTAACTGTATATCACATAATTATGGTCCGGTATAAAGGTTGGACTAGATGGACTTATGTCTTTATACAACCTCCATACATATTACCTGATGTAACTGTTATACAGACATTATGGGTAGGTATAAAGGGTTGGACTAGTAATGGACTAGTTCTTGGCATACCCCTCCCAATACTATGTTACTATGTAACTGTTATACCAGACTTATGGGTAGAGTATAAGGTGGACTAGATGGACTTCGGTCTTTACAACCCCAATACTTGGTTACTATGTAACTGTTTATATACAGACTTATGGGTAGGGTATAAAGGGTTGAACTAAATGGACGTTATTCTTTAAACGCTCCAATACTATTTTACTAGTAACTGTTGATACAGACATTATGGGTAGAGTATAAAGGTTGGACTAGATTGGGATGATTTCTTTATACATCACATCCAATACTATGTTTACTATGTAAGTTATACAGACTTATCGGGTAGGTATAAAGAGTTGGACTAGATGGGCATATGTCACTTTACTACAACCTCCAACACTATGTTCTATGTAACTGTTATCAGACTTAATGGGGTAGGAGTATAAAGTGGACTAGATGGATGTAGTCTTTATACAAACACTCCCAACTATACTAATGTAAACTGCATTTAGACGACATATGGGTAGGTAATAACAGTTTGGACTAGATGGACTATGTCTTTATACAACCTCCACACCTTACTATGAACTTGTTATCAGACATTATGGGTAGTATAAAGGTTGACTAGTTGGACGTATGTCTTTATACAACTCCAATACTAGTTACTATGTAACTGTGTATACAGACATTTGGTATGGTAATAAATGTTGGACTAATTGGAGTGTATGCTTTATACAACCCTCCAATACTATGTTACATGTACTGTTTATACAGACAGTTGACATATGGGGTGAAATAGGTTGGACCTAGAGTGGACGTATGTCTTTATAAACCTCTCGCATCTATGTTATTCTATGTAACTGTCTATACGACATTATGGTAGTGTAAAAGGTTGGCTAGTATGGCGCTCATTCTTTATACAACCATTCAATCTATGTCTAGTGAACTGTTATTACAGACATATTTAGGGTTGATATAAAGGTGTGAACTAGATGAGGTTAGTCTTTATCCAACCTCCAATACTATGTTACTATTTAACTGTTACTACAAAGCAGCATTATGGGTAGGGTATAAGGTTGACAGAATGTGAAGTATGTTGTTTATAAACAACCTCCAATACTAGTTAATATGTAACTTTTATACAACATTTTGAGTAGGGTATAAAGGTTGGACAGATGGACGTATGTCGTTTCAACCTCCAATACTTGTTACATGTAAACTGTTCTACAACATAATGGCTAGGGTATAAAGGTTGAACTAGATGTGAATGTATTTCTTTAGACCAACCGCCAATATATGTTACTATTAACTGTTATACAGACATTATGGGTTAGATAAACGGTTGGACTGATGGATGTAGTCTTTATATCAACCTCCAATACTATGTTACTATGTACCTGTTCGTACAGCATTATGGGTAGAGTATAACGGTTGGACTAGAGGGACTTCTGTCTTATACCAACTCCAATACTCTCGTTTTACTATTAACTGTTATACAGGAAAACATTATGGGTAGGGTATAAAGGTTGAACTATAGTGGACTTATGTCTTTATAAACCCTCCAATAACGTATGTTCTATGTACTGTTATACAACACTTATGGGAGGGTATAAGGTTGGACTAGATGGACTATGTCCTTTATAACCCTCCCAATAGTATGTTACTAAGAACTGTTATACAGACATTATGGTAGTATAAGGTTGGCTAGTGTGGCATTATGTTCTTTATACAACCTCCAACACTATGTTCTATGTAACTGTTATAAGACAATTATGGGTAGGAGTATAAGGTTGACTAGTTGACGTATGTTCTTTATACAACCTCGCAATACTTATGGTTACTATGTAACTTGTTATATAAGACATTATGGGTATGGTATAAAGTTTGGACTAGATGGACGTATTGTCTTTATCACCTCCAAACTATTAACTGTTATATACGCATTATGAGTGCTATAAAGTTTGACCTAGATGGACATATTGTCTTTATACCAACCTCCAATACTATGTTCTATGTAACTGTTATACAGACATTTATGGGTAGGTATAAAGGTTGGGACTAGATGTACTGTGGTCCTTTATACCACCTCCATACGATGTTCTATGTACTGTATCAAACGGACAATTAGGGTAGTAGGTGACAAGGTGGGACTAGATGGACGTATGTCTTATATAACCTCCATACTATGTTCTATTAACTGTCAACGTACTTATGGGTAGGGTACAAGGTTTGACCTAGATGGGACTTATGTCTTTATACAACATTCACATACTATGTTAACTATGTCAATGTTATACAGACATTATGGTAGGTATAAAGTTGGACTATGATGGTATGTATGTCTTATATAACCTCCAATACTATGTGACTATTGTAAGTTTATACAGACATATGGGTAGGTTAATAAAGGTTGGACTAATGGATGTATGTCCTTTATACAGACCCTCCAATACTATGTTTACTAACTTAACTGTTATAACAGAGACATTTGGGTAGGATATAAAGGAGGTTGGACTAGTGGATTCGTATGTCTTTATACACCTTCATATCATATGTTACTATGTACTGTTATACAACATTATGTAGAGTCATATAGGTTGGACTAGATGGACTGTCTTTATACAACCCTCCATACTAGTTACTATAGTAACTGTATACAGACATATGGGTAGGGTATAAAGGTTCGACTCTATGGACTATGTCTTTATAACCCTCCATACTATGGGGGTACTACTATTAACTGTTATACAGAACATTATGGTTAGGGTATAAAGCTGGACTAGATGGATTAATGTCTTTTTTATACAACCCTCCATACTAAGTTACTGATGTAACGTTTTACAGACATTATGGGTAGGGTTAAGGTTGGACTAATGGGCTATTATGTCCTTTATAACCTCCATACTATGTTACTATGTATACTGTTATACAGACATTAGGGTGGGTAAAGGTTTGACTAGATGGACGTATGTCTTTATAAACAACCTCCATACTATGTTACTAGTCACTGTTATACAGACATTTGTGGTAGGGTATAAGTGTTGACTATAGGTGACTTATGTCTTTATATACAAACCTCCATACTTGTATAGTAACTGTAATGACTTATGGGTAGGGCTATAAAGGTTGGACTAGATGGACTATATCTTTATAGAACCTCCCATACTATGTTACTAATGTATCTGTTATACAGACATTATGGGTAGGGTATAAAGGGTTGGACTAGATGTGTATGTCTTTATAAACTCCAATACTAGTGTTACTACTAGTAATGTTATACGACATTATGGGTAGGGTATAAAGTGTTGGACTAGATGGTACGTATGTCTTTATACAAACCTCTCACATACATATGTTACTATGTCTCCTGTTATAACAGACATTTGGTAGGGTATAAATTGGACTAGATGATTATGTCTTTATACACCTCCCCATACTTGTCATACTATTAACTGTCAATACAGACATTAGGGTAGGATAAAAGGGCTGGAGACTAGAGTGGACTATGTCTTTATACAATACCTCCAATACTATGTTACTATGTAACAGTTATACAGACATATATGGAGTAGGTTATAAAGTTGAGACTAGATGGACGTATTGGTCTTTATACACCTCCAATACTATGTTACTAGTGTAACTGTATACGACTTATGAGGTAGGGTATAAAGGTTTGAGCTAGATGGAGTTGTCTTTATATCACCTCCAATACTATGTTATATGGTAACTGTTTAACAGACTTTTTTGGGAGGGTATAAGGTTGGAGCTAGATGGACGTATGTCTTATACAACCTCCAATAACTATTTACTATGTAACTTTTATAAACAGACATTTATGGGTAGGGTATAAGGTTGGACTAGATGGATGTATGTCTTTTACAACCTCCAACCTATGGTTACTATGTAACGTATATACAGACATTATGGTAATATAAAGGTTGGACTAAATGGACGTCATCTTTATACACCCTCCAATACTATGTTTATGTACACTGTTTAATACGACATTATGGGGTAGGTATAAAGGGTTGACTAGATGGGACTTGTGTCTTTATACAACCTCTCAATACGATTTACTATGTAACTGTTATACAGACATTATGGGTCAGGGTGAGGCGTGAAAAGGTTGACTATATGGATCTTATGTCTTTATACCCTCCAATACTCATGTTACTATGTTAACTGTTGTATAATGGACTTATGGGTAGGGTATAAAGGTTTGGACTAGATGGAACTATGTCTTTATACACCTCCATCGATGTTACTATGTAACTGTTATAAACAGACATTATGTAGGTAGTAAAGGTTTGGATCTAGGATTGCATAATGTCCTTTATACAACCTCCAACTACTTTACTATTAACTGTTATACAGACATTATGGTAGGGTATAAAGGTTGGACTAGATGGCGGTCGTATGTCTTATACAACCGTCCAATACTATGTTACAATGTCACTGTTATACAGACATTATGGTAGGTGGTAATAAAGTTTTGGACTAGATTGACGT
Organism: Hymenochirus boettgeri; assembly: GCA_019447015.1. Lineage (NCBI taxonomy): Eukaryota > Metazoa > Chordata > Amphibia > Anura > Pipidae > Hymenochirus > Hymenochirus boettgeri. The sequence continues at coordinate 5,528 of JAACNH010009580.1, forward strand.
ATGTCTTTATACACCCCAATACTATGTAACTGGTATATAGACTTAATGGGTAGGCTATAAAGAGAAAGGTTGGGACTAGATGGAGCTAGTGTCTTTATATAACTCCAATTACTATTGTTACTATGTACTGTTATACAGACATTATGGTAGGGTATAAGGTTGGACTAGATGGACGTGTGTCTTTATACAACCTCCAATACATGTTTACTAGTAACTGTTATACGACATTATGGGTAGGGTGAAAGGTTGGACTAGATGGACGTATGTCTTTATATAACCTCCAATACTATGTACTAGGTAACTGTCATACGGACATTATGGGTAGGGTATAAAGGTTGGACTAGATGGACTATGTCTTATACAACCTTCAATACATGTTACTGAGTACTGTTATACAGTACATTATGGGTAGGTATAAAGGTTGGCATAGAGGATGTATGCTTTATATAAACCTCCAATACTATGTTCTATGTAACGTTATACAGACATTATGGTAGGGTATAAAGGTTGACTAGATGGATGTATGTCTTTATACAACCTCCATACTATGTTACTAGATACTGTTATACAAGACATTAGGGTAGGATATAAAGGTTTGGACAGATGGATTATGTCTTTATACAACCTCCAATACTATGTTACTATGTAACTGTATACAGCCATTATGGGTGCCAGTATAAGGTTGGACTAGATGGACTTCTGTCTTTATAACAACTCCAATACTCTGTACTATGTAACTGTTATACAGACATTATGGGTAGGTATAAAGGTTGGACTAGATGGACTATGTCTTTATAAACCTCCAATACTATGTTACTATGTAACTGTTATACAGACATTATGGGTAGGGTATAAAGGTTGGACTAGATGGACTATTCTTTAAAACCCCTCCAATAGTATGTTACTATGTAACTGTTATACAGACATTATGGTGTATGGTATAAAGGTTTGGAACGAGTGGGCATATGTCTTTATACAACCTCCAACACTATGTTACTATGTAACTGTTAATACAGACTTATGGGTAGGTATAAAGGTTGGACTAGATGGACGTATGTCTTTACAACAAACTCCATACTATGTTACTAGTAACTGTTTACAGACATTATGGGTAGGGTATAAAGTTTGGACTAGATGGACGTATGTCTTTATACAACCTCCAATACTATGGTACACTGTTAATAGTCTTATGGTAGGCATAAGGTTGGACTAGATGGACATATGTCTCTATACACCTCCAATACTATTACTATGTAACGTTTATACAGAATTTGGGTAGGGTAATAAAGGTGGACTAGAGGACGTGTGTCTTTTATACAACCTCCAATCTATGTTACTATGTAACTGTTATACGGACATTATGGGTAGGTTGAAAAGGTTGGGACTAGATGGACGTATGTCTTTATATACCTCCAATACTATGTTACTATGTAACGTCATATACGGACATTATGGGTAGGGTATAAAGGTTGGACTAGATGGACTTATGTCTTATACACCTTCAATACTATGTTACTATGTAACTGTTTATAACGACATTATGGTAGGGTTAAAGGTGGACTAGATGGATGTATGTCTTATACAACCTCAATACTATGTTACTATGTAACTATTAACGACATTATGGGTATGGTATAAGGTTGGACTAGATGGATGTTATGTCTTATACAACCTCCAATACATGTTACTAGTAAATGTTATACGGACATTATGGTAGGTGTATAAAGGTGGAGCTAGATGGACGTATGTTCTTATACACCCTTCAATAATATGCTTACTATGTAACTGTTATAACAGACATTATGGGTAGGGTATAAAGGTTGGACTAGATGGACGTAGTCTTTATACACCCTCCAATACATGTTACTATGTAACTGTTACACAGACATATGGGTAGGGTATAAAGGTGGACTAGATGTACATGTCTTTATATCACCCTCCAATACTATGTTACTATGTAACGTTATACAGACATTATGGGTAGGGTATAAATGTTGGACTAGATGGACGTATCTTTATACACCCTCCAATACTATGTTATTATGTAACTGTTATACAGACATTATGGGTAGGGTAATAAAGGTTGGACTAGATGGATGTATGTCTTATAACACCTCCAATACTATGTTAATTGTAACTGTTATACAGACATTATGGGTAGGGTATAAAGGTTGGACTAGATGGACGTATGTCTTTATAACACACCTCCAATACTATGTTTACTATGTAACTGTTATACAGACCTTATGGGTAGGGTATAAAGGTTGGACTAATGGATGTATGTCTTTTACAACCTCCAATACTATGTTACTATGAGTACTGATTCGACATTATGGGTAGGGTATAAAGGTTGGACTAGATGGACGTATATCTTTATATCCAACCAATACTATGTTACTATTAACTGTTATACAGGACATTATGGTGGGTATAAAGGTTGGACTAGATGGACTGTGTCTTATACAACCTCCCAATACTATGTTACTATGTAACGGTATACAGCATTATGGGCAGGGTGACATTGGACTAGATGGACGTTTCTTTATATACACTCCAATACTATGTTACTATGTCAAACTGTTATATGACATTATGGGTAGGGTATAAAGGTTGGACTAGATGGACTATGTCTTTATACAACCTCCAATATCTATGTACTATGTAACTGTTACACGACTTATGGGTAGGGTATAAAGGTTGGACTAGATGACGTATGTCTTTATACACCTCCAATACATGTCACTATGTAACTGTTATACAGACTTATGGGTAGGGTATAAAGGATGGACTAGATGGTCGTATGTCTTTATACAACCTCCAATACTATTTACTATGTAACTGTTAGACAGACATATGGGTAGGGTATAAAGGTGGGCTAGGGACGATGTCTTATACAACACTCCAATACTATGTTACTATGTAATGTAGACAGACATTGATGGGTAGGGTATAAAGAGTCTCAGGATAGACTGGACGTGTGTATTTATACAACCTCCAATACTATGTTACTATATAACTGTTATACATACTTATGGGTAGGGTGAAAGGTTGGACTAGATGGACATATGTCTTTATACAACCTCCAATACTATGTTAATCATATGTAACTGTTTACAGACATTATGGTAGGGTAAAAGGTTGGACTAGATGGACATATGTCTTTATAACACCTCCAATACTATGTTACTATGTAACTGTATACAGACATTATGGTCAGGGTATAAAGGTTGGATGGATGGGAACGTATGTCTTTATACAACCTCCAATACTATGTTACTATGTACTGTAGACAGACATTTGGGTAGGGTATAAAGGTGGACTAGATGGTCGTATGCTTTATAAAACCATACTCCAATGTAACTTGAGAAAGTTTAGTGATGCTGGATTCCTACTTATTATTCCCAAAAAGTTGAGATTTAAAGTAGGTTTGTCTTTAAAATGCATCTTTGTTATATTATAAAAATAATTGAAACAGTGTAGTTTCACATGCCCCACATGATATATTTTTTATTCTTTAACCCAAGACGTAGGGTTCCAGAGTTCAGAAGAATACTAGAAATACAACGTAAATTTTTAATGTTTATATCTTCTCACTGGCTGAATTTTGAAAAATAAAAGTATCAAAGCAGATGACAACCAAACCAAAACTTTGGAGATGAATAATGAACAGCCCTGCAGTGGAAGTTGTGTTATTAGACCTACATCATCTTGACGCCTTCTCACTTCAATCCTTCCAACACAGAAAACTCACACAATAAAATAGACACAAGACCAGATAAAGATAATACGCTGTGAAATACACCCATGGATATTTCTTGATTTGAAATCTTTTTCATCACTCATTTGTACTTCTGATTTAATTACGGATATTTGAAATAAAAAAAAACAAAAATATTATTAGAAAAAATGTCTTCTTTAGCTTGATTGGACTTTTCCCTAGTGTTTCTAATCACTGTATTATAGGATAACGTTGGGTTTTTAGAGGGTTTAATAAATCTTATTGTTAAATATCAGGATAAAACTTCTTCTTTTTTTCCCTCTGGGAAACCCTGCTGCAATCAAGCTAAGTGTAACTCTTAATCTGCTTATAAACTTGGTTTTCATTTGCTGGGATATCACCACAGATGATTTAAAAAGACCAGTATTCCTAGGAAGCGAATGGCCAGTTTACGTGATACAATTTTTATTTCTGATTTTGAAAACAGAGCAATGTATATCTCCGAGGAATCAAAATTCGGGATGGTGGGCGCTCCAAATTCCGGGATACCCAAGTTAAAAAAAATCTATTATAAAGGTTTATATAGATATGTACATCATGCGACCCATGTGTATATAAACGCATTCGTGGTATGAGCCCATTCCTCAGATACAGACAGTTTATTTCATTCACACTAGTTCTTAAAGGCCATTTTGAATAGCATATGGAGACCATCCTAAAGGCATGACTACCACGGAGAATTGGATCTTGGGATTCTCACTTGTAAACTATCCAAATGTAAACTTTTGGGTGGATAACGAGTGTTTAGGTGCCTCTTATTTAAAGTAGGTGGTACATGTGAAATAACTTGCCATTTCGAAGATACTCTGACAAGTCTGAAGACTTTAAAAATTGGCCTTGGTCAAAGTCATTTAGATCACAATTCTTTTTCAATACAGTACCACCTGTGACCAAAGGGGGGGAAATAATCTTCTTTGCACAGATGCAGTCAACCACTGATGAAAAGCAGGGTGATGAGAACCCATTAAAACACTTTGCTGTGGGGGGGGTTTATTTCTAGTTACCATTCTAGATATAATGACTGTTATTTACTACCCAAAAATTGCAAAAAAATAGAGTGATCTTAGCAGAACCCCCATACAGCAAGATAACGAAGAGCTAAACAATCTCCTTAATTAGTTCCACAATTACAGATTTCCTACTTTTGTTGTAATTTGCCTTCAAGATAGGAAAGTTCCAGTTTTGTGTAACCCCTCTCAAAATAACATTTTACTGTTTTTCCACGCGAGATGCAACCTTGTCTCTACTGACGGTGTTAGGAAACATATAAGATATTTGTAAGTGAAGGAAAGTAAAACATGTAGCCAAGTTAATTGCCGTTTACAGAACACCTGCAAATCTGTCAAACAAAAAGTCTCCCAACTGGCTAGTTAATTCAGTCTTATGTCCATCGCATTGACTATGCCACTTAACATCAATCAAGGCTCTCATGCATTCTCTTCTAGATGCCCAGTGGGGATGTTGCTGGAGAGACTTTGTGACAAATTACATCTGTTTACAGTTGCAGCTACTGAAATATTGAACTTGCCTAGACCTTGGTCTAGTATTTGTTAAACAACTCAAGACTGGAAAAATACAGAATACAAATAATGAGAGAAAATCATCTGAAAACCTTTCATACACAGCGTATTTCAAGGATGGCTGGACCTGTTAGAACTCAACCCAATTCTTAGACAG
>JAACNH010009581.1:0-10978 GCA_019447015.1 Hymenochirus boettgeri
ACCTACCTACCTACAGATCCACTGTCATTTATTATAGTACCTACCTACAGGGACACCTACCATCCTACAAATCCACTGTCATATATTATAGTACCTACCTACAGGGACACCTACCTACCTGCAGATCCACTGTCATTTATTATAGTACCTACCTACAGGGACAGCTACCTACTTACAGATCCACTGTCATTTATTATAGTACCTACAGGGACGCCTGCCTACCTACCTGGACACCTACATATCTACAGGGACACCTACCTTCCTACAGGGACACCTATCTACATACCTACTGGGACACCTACCTACCTACAGGGACACCTATCTACATACCTACTGGGACACCTACCTACCTACAGGGACACCTACCTTCCAACGTTCCCCTTTAATACGGGAAGCGTTGACCTACCTCCTAATGTTCCCCTTTAATAAGGGACACTGACCTACCTTCCAACGTTCCACTTTAATAAGAGACACTGACCTACCTCCCAGCGTTCCCCTTTAATAAGGGGCACTGACCTACCTCCCAACATTTCCCTTTAATAAGGGACACTGACCTACCTTCCAACGTTCCCCTTTAATAAGGGACATTGACCTACCTTCCAAAGTTCCCTCTTTAATAAGGGACATTGACCTACCTTCCAACGTTCCCCTTTAATAAGGGACACTGACCTACCTTCCAAAGTTCCCTCTTTAATAAGGGACATTGACCACCTTCCAACGTTCACCTTTAATAAGGGGACATGGACCCCTACCTTCCACAGTTCCCTCCTTTAATAAAGGGACATTGGACTACCTTCAACGTTCCCTTTAATAGGGACACTGACCTACCTTCCAACGTTCCCTAGTATAAGGTAAACGAACTACCTCCCAGCTTCCTTTAATAAGAGACAACTGACCTACCTTCAAACATCCCTTTAATAAGGGACACTGACCTACCTTCCAACGTTCCCTCTTTAATAAGGTAAACTGACCCACCTCCCAGGTTTCCCTTTAATAGGGGACACATGACTACCCTTTTCAACTTCCCTCTTAATAAGGGACCCTGACCTACTTCCAAAGTTCCCTCTTTAATAAGGGACACTGACAACCTTCCAACGTTCACTCTTTAATAGGGACGCCTGACCTACCTTCCAACGTTTCCTCTGTAATAAGGGACACTGACCCATCTTCCAATGTTCCCCTTTATAAGGGACACTGACCAACCTTCCAAAGTTCCTCTTAATAAGGGACATTGACCTACCTTCCAATGTCCCCTTTAATAAGGGACCATGACCTACCTTCCAACGTTCCCTCTTTAATAAGGTAAACTGACCTACCTCCCAGCGTTCCCTTTAATAAGAGACAGTGACACACCTTCCAACATTCCTTTAATAAGGGACACTGACCTACCTTCCAACGTTCCCTCTTTCAAAGGGGACCTGACCTACCTTCCCAACGTCCCCTTTAATAAGACAGGACCAAACCTTCCAACGTTCCTCTTTATAAGGGTACCTGACCACCTTCCAACGTTCCCTCTGTAATAAGGGACACTGACCACCTTCCAATGTTCTCCCTTACATAAGGGACACTGACAACCTTCCCATGTTCCCTCTTTAATAAGGGACACTGACAACCTTCAACAATCCCCTTTTAATAGGGACACGACCTACCTTCAACGTTCCCTCTTAATAAGGTACACGACCTACCTCCCAACGTTCCTTTAAATTAAGGGACACGACTCCTTCCAACGTTCCCCTTTAATAGGTAAATGAACCACCTTCCAGCGTCCCCTTTAATAAGAGACATGACCTACCTCCCAACATTCACCTTTATAAGGGACATTGACCAAACTTCCAACGTTCCCCTTTAATAAGGGACACTACTACTTCCAACGTTCCCTCTTTAATAAGGTACACTGACCTACATTCCCCTTTACTAGGGACACTGACCTACCTTCCAACGTTCCCTTTAATAAGGGACACTGACTACTTCCAACATCCCCTTAATTAAGAGACACTGACCTACCTTCCAACGTTCCCTTTAATAAGGGCACTGACCTACTTCCTTTAATAAGGGACACTGACCTACCTTCCCCGTAATAGGGACACTGACTACCTTCCAACGTTCCCCTTTAATAAGGGACTGACCTACCTTCCCCTTTAATAAGGACACTGACCTAAATTCCAACGTTCCTTTAATAAGGGACACTGAAATACCTTCCAACGTTCACCTTTAATAAGGGACACTGACCTACTTCCAACATTCCCTAATAAGGGACACTGAACTACACTTCCAACATTCCCTTATACCTATAGAGAAACACATGCACAAAGCTGTGCTAAAATCGGTTCACTACTCCTCTGCAGTTTTTTGTGTATCAGGTAAGCAAGAAAAGTTCTTCAAGGAGATTCCACATGGGTGAAATCTGTGTAAACCCCGTTAGCGGTGAACCTGGATATTGGGTTAACGTGGATTTACACGGATTTTAGGGGACAGCGCATTTCCAAATGTTTTTGGAGAATAGCGCTGTGCACCGATTAACAAAACCAACTTTTTGTAAGTTTGTGCTTCACCATATCGCGAAACTAACGGGTTTCTGTGAAAGAAAAGAACACGAATACAACATGAAGGGGAAAGCAAAAAGACAGGCGAATAAGAACATGGTCATCCCATATTGTAGCAGGGTCTCCGAGAAACTAGAAACAATTTTCAAAAAACATCGTATCCTGTCTGCTTAAAGCGAACAACACACTGAGGCAGCAATAGGTACATCCAAAGACCACAATACCGAAACACAAGATAAGTGAATCATATATGCAGGGCAGTGCAGTGAGAAGATGCTCTGATTTGTTGTGGGGGAGACCACACAGCAACTGGCTTCACGTTGGGCGCCAGCACAGAAGAGCCAATTCTTCGGGTCAGGACTCAGCCGTGTACCTGCATCTTAAGGAATAAAGGACATACCTTGAAGATTGGAATGTAACTTATTGGCGAGAGGAAAATGACTGGTTCAAGAGAGGTGTTAAAGGAGGCCATTTATGTGGAAATACAAGAAACCAAGCCTAAATAGAGGGGTGTGGGGGGTTCGACACCGTCTGTCTGCCATGTAAATGCTGTTTGACACTTACTCTGGGCAGTCCTTATAACACCTCTTAGCAACTATCCAATGCGCCCTTAACACGGCTGTGTGATTGCTAATTGGATTTTCCAGGGTACATAATTGCCACAGATTTGTACAAGTCATTCTGATTGAGAAAGCCAGTCGGATGACTAGTGGAAACGTCTTCAAGAACTAAACTTCAAGGCAGTTGATCTAATGAATACAACAATTTCATATGGCTAATTATAAAGACCGACGAAAAGTTAACAGATGTAATATGAACATAGTTCTAAGTACGGGGGACCCCCTCCCAAAAAATGTTGTTTCTTTTATATCCACCAGTGGATCTTTTGATATATACGGTAGTATCATTCAGTCTAAGAAACTAATTGTATCTAAATGCCTTTTGTTTGGCTTATTTTTGTCCAAATAATAGAGTGAAATATTCAGAACACCAGATTACATTGATGGATTACCATTGTAATGAGGTCTAACCAACCTGGCTGAAATGCCAGGGTATATCAGGAAAAAACCGTAAAGATTCAGGTTCAGAAGGGGAAGCTCCATTTCCTCAAAATCAAACGAGCTCAGATTCAAGGTGAAGATTCTAGATTTTAAGGAATGGAGCTTCCTCCTCTTGTACCTGAATCTTTACACTTTTCCTGGGTTAACCTACCCGTGGGAAAAGTATCAATGGGGTGATAATTGCCTTAAGTTTCTCACCAAACACCTGGGGCCCTATTTATAAAGTACCGTTATCGGTTCGCTAAAAGAACGATCGTTTTTTATGATACACGCTACGTTTTTTCATATCGCATCTGAAATCCGATAGTGATACATAAAATAACGATCTCTCTATGTAAATAACGATTATCGTTAAATACGCGTTAAGCTATCACATAACGATAACTATTTACATAACGATCGGTATTTTACGATTCGCCCTCATAGATTTACGCGTACTCATAGTGAGCTAAAGTTACGGTAATGTCTTAACGGGGATATTATAACACCGAGGGCACGGCCCACATTGCAACGCAAACGCATGCGATTTCATGTGCGATTTTGTTGCGTTGCGCCATGCGTTTTTTCATTAAGTATGAAAAAACGCATGCGATGCGATTTAAAATGCGGAACGCAAATCACAATGCACCCGAAAAGCGATTTTCGGTGCATTGCCGCGTTTCAATGATATGGAAAAAAAGCAAGCTGCAAACGGCAAAAAAAAGCGCGGCAGGTGGCTTAGACCTGAACGGGACTTTTTAGAGGTAACTTCGAGATGCGTGGTGATTCCGTTTACTTGGGGGTCTAGACAACGCAACTAATGTGCCAAATTTAAACACCATTAATGCGTGAATGTAAGGTGATATTTTAGAGCGTTTGTAACGCCACAACAATGATCTTAATCAGATGTAAAAGATAAAACGGCAATGTACATAGAGGCGGATATGTCGACATCACTATCATGTGATCTCACCTTCAGACTGGCCCATATTGTAATTGTCATTGGTTGACATGGACCAATAAGAAGTCAACCATGCATGTGTGTTGCAAGCAAACATTTAGGGATGTTAAGTTTAGATATGGCAAAAACATTTATGATCATATATATTAATGTATGATAATGTATGATCATTATGAACATCATGTGTGAGATAATACACAATTATAGTTAAATACTTTGCAGCCCCTACTTACGAGCTTAAACAATCCCAAATTATATATATCACCAGCATCAATTTTTAGGGGAATATATTTTGTTTTTTTTAAATATTTATATATTTACATTTTTTATATATATATAATATATACATATTATAACCATGACATACAATGTGTACTATATTTAGCAAGAAATGACACATGCAAATAACATGTACATGTACATTGGTATCTATAGAAGGTGGCGACTCCTATATGTGCTGTGTTTTAATCACTCTTACAATACATAAGGCACAATAAATTCTATCACCATTTCCGTTTTATGGCTTTTAATTCTGCAAGAAATGGGCGTGAGAAGTGTTGGGGATCATTAAACGCAATGTATCAAGACTCACGCAACTCTAGTACGGAAACACAGGTAATTTTGCAACCGTACACTGGAAGCTGGTTTGCGTTGGATTCAGACATTTGAGCTTGGTTGCGTTGGATTCATACAAGAATCCTGGATTCACATGAATTGCAGAATGCAACTATGGATCAAATTAGTGTTCTGGGATATTTGACGTATTTTTGGACGAAAAAAAAACAAAGTCAAGCCACACGGCCAAATTCAACCATCCTAATAAAAGAACGATAGAAGATGTGGAACAGAGCCTTTCTTCAAATACAACCAAGCCAATTAGTTTCTCACGGTAAACATCTTATCCTATTCAATTACTTCTAAGGGTCAACATCTTATTGTATTCTTTCCACAAACCTCTGTCTGTAAACCGTACAGCATGAAAAGAAACATGGAAGTGTTGAGTTATGAACATATTTCAAAGTATTACAGACACTGTTACAACTCAAACGTGGGTGTCACCACATTGAATACATGCAACAAACAAGCTGCTAAACTCCGTAATGAACATCTGTACACAAAGATATTCTCTGCACATTGTAATGTTCCTCCTGTTCCCCATCTTCACAATTGAAAAATGTAAATAAAGGTTGGACATCTTTAGTTTTCCTGCGATAGATATTACTGTGGGAAATGAAATTACTCAAATCAAGGTTTGGATAGCAAAACCAGTTTATGACGAACTTCCGGAGGACCAGGTTTTTAGCCCAATATTTTTTGTTGAGGATATATGTTCGTGACACAGTGACCTATCCTGGCAGCCACCAATCCTAAAGTGCCAAAACAACATGACTGCCGTGTTAAGGCCACATAACATGCATAATTATCTCCAAGATTACAAAAAAAGGGAAGATGTGTTTTGACATGACTTTTTTAATCGTTAATATGGTTGTAAATGATGTACATGCCAGGTGCTGAGGTGTTGGTTCAGTGGCCCAAAGTGATTCAACTATGCAAATCACCAGATTCTTATCAAAGCTGTTGTTGGCCACTGCCTGTAGCCCTCTCTGTAACTCTGTTCTGCTCGTATCATATTTTTCTCTCTCTCAAGTAATCAATGGGTGTGGCTTAGATGGGACAGGTAAAGGCTAAGTCTAATTGGGGGAACTGTGCATTATAATGACAGTAGCCTCAATTGGGGGTATTCTGGGCACTTTTTAGACCTTCCTAAACAAATCCTGGGTTTTGAGAGGTACATTAACCCACTTCAGTGGCAACAGAAATTTCCCACTTGCGTTCTGGGCTAAAAGAATTTCAGGCTTTGCATTCACCTCGGTGTTAGAGACAAATATTATACCACCTAAAAACCAGGTGTATTAAAATACTGGTATTATAAATAGGTACCAATTTCCTGTCTAGGGACACCCAAAATGAATACGGCACTGAATTTTACAAAATGTAGCATGTGTAAAAATTGTTACAAGCACTTGTACAATTATAGAAATTCTCAACACAATCCTTTGAAGGGGAAGAGCTAAGTTTAAAAAAAAAATTTTCATTCAAAAAAAAATGTTTAATATGTCCATCCAAAGATTTGTCGTGTTAAATAATAGTTTCTGATGAACTGGACTTTAAAGGGCAAGTCCGCCCCAAAATGAAAACTTACATACAGGGAAATCACCCCCCAAAACCTAAACGTAATAACCTGAAATCCTGAACAATGTCATGTTCCCTGTTCTGCTTCCTGTTCTTCAGTTAGTAACTGGCAGTTATGGATTTGACATTGACATCACAGAATGACTGAATGTTATCCTCTGTCTGCCTCTACTGAGCATGCCCGTGCTAGTACAGGCTCAGTACGTTTCTAAATTCCTTAGTTTCCATTGAGGCATCCAGAAGCATAGCAAGGCATACAGTAATGAATTCATAGGACAAACTATGATATCTCAACCATGTTTAAAGGCCATTTTTCTAAAAAGATATTCTTAGTGAGGGTGGTGTTTCACTTTAAGCAAAACACATAATAATGTATCTTGTGGTCTTTTCAGGTGCTTTGGTTATAAATCGAGCCATGTTTGAATTTACCCAAAGCCAATGATATTGAAATACGATTAGGACATACAAGGTAAGAGAGCATCCTTCATCTCATTTCCGTTGCTGTGTGAATGCAGTTAGTGCTGTGTAAGGTGTTTATTTACGCTAACAAAAGTAAAATCTCAAGACATTTAATTAACGCAACGCTGCTAAAGAAACATTTTTAATTGCAACCAAATAAATAAATAATAAAGTCTAAGAAATGTAAAAAAATAGGAAAACAAATTTTTTTCTTGATAAGTAACGTCATACAAACAAAACACAGCAACTTGTGTGTGTTTTCCAAACTCTTGGAAATCATTAGTTTTGTGTAAATTATAAATCATATTATACATAATGTTGGACTGGGAAGGTTAACATAGTCTGGAGCTGATAAACTCTAGGTCCTTTTTTAAAAGGAAGCCTTGGTCATTTAGGAGCCACAAACAAAACTTTCAAAAGTCTGAACACTGGGGAAAAAAGAATGCAGGACATTGTAGAGCAGAAATCAACATTCTATGCAGTCCCACAGGGGGTAGGGGGGTCAGTAGGGTCATACAGAGAAAGTTTAAACAGTGATTGGCTGCGGGGAGCATCACTGGCTGCACAGAAACGCGTGGGGAGAGAGGCGAGAGGGAAGGTAAGTACATTTCAGGGAGTTTTAAATAAATCCTTATACGGCTGGCCCTGTAAACCTATGTATAGTAGGCTCTCCCCCACTATATAATTTCCCTATGTATTCCTCTTCCCACGCTGGGCTTGCTCATGCTTCACAGGGCCCGGCCGCAGGTTTGATGGTTAGGAGTCACCAATATCGGGGAGAGGGAAGAAGTGACGGGATCTGGAATCTTGGTGGTGAGAGTAGCCTATTAATCAAAGGGTAGCTAGGGGAGCAAGGTGAAAGTGCTCTAGGAAGCCAAGCGAGAGGACTCTCAGAGGCGGAAACAATTTCCCTCCTCTGCCAGGCTCTGGTGGTCTTCGGACCTTTGGAGGGAACATTACAGGAGAACCATTTGGAGCTGGGGATGTTGGTAGGATTTTTCCTGCCACTACACAGCGGGAGCAGTTAGTGGGTAAATTATCAGTTTTCGTGGGTGGACACGCTTGCCCTTTAAACAATGCAATTGTTATTTCATTTTCTTATTTCGGGTGTTTTGGTGGCTGATTTATCTCTTATGCTGTGTTAACACAATGCAATTTTTTGGGCTGGACGGTCCAGTGTATCGTCATATGGGCCCGAAAATTGCATGGTTTGCGGCAGCTGCACCGACCTTGGATGAATGGCTGATAGATGGTCGGCGGAAAACCATGTGTGCCATATGGACCCGCACACTTTGGTCACAGCACTAGCCGTTGGCCGTCAATTGTCAGTCTTTGCCTGCCGGACTGGCTGAACTGGCGAGCGTTGGTCGGGACGAAGGATCCTACAGGTGTGCCAGTACAATCTGCTTAAACTGGACATTGCATTAGGAAACTTACCCACCACATGTTATCCACAACCAATCATTTAATATCACAAATGAATGGGTCAGTCAGTGGGGGATGATGCCGAGAAATCTCTGTAATATCACCGGGATTATCTACCAAGGTATTAGCAACATTATTTACCTGATCATTCTTGGACTAAAGGTTCCCTTGACTTTTATACTATATTGTAGCAGAGAGACTTATTAGTATTTATAGTTGCCCTTTTCTAGTCTTCTCCTATGTTTCTGTGCTACACCTATTTCAGTATACCCAGAATAGAATAAATACTTTTTTCTATAGTTCATCCATATATAAACTTAGTTCGATTCCCTTAACAAAGAATTAAGAGACTGTTTTGGCAATTTCAATTCTACTGTAAGATACGCCATACACAGGCAGATGCTTTTGGAAACCACCGCTTGAATTTCCCCACCATGGGCTTGATGATCTTCTGTCGATTGAAGAAGTGGAGACCCCATACTAGATCCTCAAACAAGCCTAGCATTGATGTCTAGCTTTGCTGGAATCTTAATCTAGCTTGTAAAATTACCACTAAGACGTGTCAGGATAAAACAGGAAGTGCGACAGTCACATGATGTGCGTGTTCAAGAAGCCCCACCCCAAAATTATCTTTTCTGAAGCTATTTAAAGTACAGCAGTATTATACAAGTTGGATGCTGTGCCCAAGGCTTGGGGGCGGAGCAATGGTGGCTGAGGATGTTACAGTCACAGTGGTAGCTGGAACACCACCCGTTTATACTGCTATAGTTGTATGATTGCAGACTAAAGCATGATCCTGGAGTTGTTTTTTAAGTTCGAATGTGCTGTTTGTTAATACAGGCCAATCTTGTATGGAGAGCCACGGTTACCTCTTTAATACCGCCTATACCACATCAATTATATTCAGTAATAGTCTATGTTACATTTTTACAATGTTTTGTTTCTTGTTTTACTTTTCTTTTGCCAACAAAAATTATTAAAGTTATTAACAGTTCCGAATTGTACAAATAGATACTAATTTGTGGTAAAAACCACAACAGACCCCCGCACATTACAATTACACACAAGGATTATCTAACCTGTATACTGCACCTCTTTGACATTTGCGAAGCGATGAAACTCGAATAGATGCTTGTACGTCTTTCTTCTGCAATCCTGTTTAAGAGCAGAAACAAAACTTCTTGGTTGGGATCGATTACTCATTCCGACCCATGGTTGAGTATCGATCAAAATCCAACTTTCCAAACTCGTCTGAGTATTTCCCAGCAGGCTGGAAATACTAGACACAGATGGATACCAAAACTACTAATGTTACACGTTATCTTGTGTATTAATCACAGACTGGTGCGTTCTCATGCACTTACGATCTGTCTTCGGAGAGAATGTCATGACCTGTGTATAATTCACAAGCTACGATTCAGGAGATATTTGCGTAAATCATGCCCATTTCATGCATGTGGCAATGTGCCTGCAGACTTAGACACTTTCATTTCATGCAATTGTGGTCATGTGCCTGCAGACTTAGACACTTTCATTTCATGCATGTGGCAATGTGGCCTGCAAGACTAGATTTAGCATGCTGTGCCTGCGCTTACCTCTTTCACTGTGCAATGTGCTGCAGACTAGCTCTTCTGCTGTGCAGTGTCCTGCTAGCTTTTACTGTGCACCGCACTTAACTTTCATTCATCATTGGCAAGTGCTAGCTAAAATTCATCGCATGGGTGTGCTGCAGACTTAGACATTTTCATCATGGCATGCCTCAACTTGACATCATATCAGTGCAGTTGGCGCCTGGACCTAGCTTATCTGCATGGAGTCCTGCAGACTTAGGACACGTTTCATTTTATGCATGTGGCAATGGTGCCTGCAGACTTAGGAACATCAGCATGTGCATCCTAGTTGACACTTCCTTTGCATGTGGCAGATGTGCCTGCAGACTTAGACACTTTCATTTTTGGGTTGTTTTTCTGGATATAGAATCCTTGCTAGTCCATGGCTCAAGTGCTACTAAGGGCTACAAGTAGGTCCCACTAGGTCCCGCTTCCGACTTCATCAATGAATCTTATCGATTACTAGTCGATGTCGTCCATATTAAATTGCGTCGCCAAATGTTCCAGCAGGACTTACGTCGGCAATAGGTAGAAACGTGGCCAGTATAGCCAGGTGATTTTCCTGAACACCATGGGAACATCATAGTATATTCATTAGAAATCTAATTCCCTAATCCTAGTGTTGTTATTAAAAATGTTAAAACACACAGTAAATATAGTTTCAATAGGTACTTAATATCTTCACGAGTGATTTCATCTGTGGATCCAAAGTCTTTCTTGTATTGAAGGTAAAATCCCCTAAAGTAT
>JAACNH010009582.1:0-10977 GCA_019447015.1 Hymenochirus boettgeri
ACCCAGGTACACTCACCTACTAATCTACTTATCCATTACTGTGGCAGCCATACTTAAAGGGTAACTAAAGTAAAAAAAAACTAATTTAGATTTATTCTCAATAAAAGATAGTTTTATGGTTCGCGAAAACCACAAAAAAGACATACCCCCCTCAACCAGACCCAGGTACACATGCCTACTGATCTACTTATCCATTACGGTGGCAGACATATTTAAAGGGTAACTAAAGTCAAAAAAACAAATTTAAATTATCCTCAATAAAAGATAGTTGTATGGTTGTAAACACAAAAAAGACATACCCGCTCAACCAGACCCAGGTACACACACCTACTAATATACTTATCCATTATGTGGCAGCCATACTTAAAGGGTAACTAAAGTTAAACAAAACTAATTTAGATTTATTCTCAATAAAAGATAGTTTTATGGTTGTAAACACAAAAAGACATACCCCCTCAACCAGAACCCAGGTACACTCACCTACTAATCTACTTATCCATTACTGTGGCAGACTACTTTAAGGTAACTAAAGTAAAAAAAAAAACTAATTAGATTTTCTCAATAAAAATAGTTTTTGGTTTGTAAACACAAAACTAAAGTAACTAAAGTAAAAAAATACATTTAGATTTATTCTCAATAAAAGATAGTTTTTATGGTTGTAAACACAAAAAAGACATACCCCCTCAACAGACCCAGGTACACTCACCTACTATCTACTTATCCATTACTGTGGCAGCCATATTTAAAGGGTAACTAAAGTCAAAAAAAAACTATTTGATTTATTCCTCAATAAAAGATTTTTATGGTTTTAACAAAAAAGACATACCCCCTCAACCAGACCCAGGTACAACATCCTACTAATCTACTTATCCATTACGTGGCAGACATATTAAAGGGTAACTAAAGTCAAAAAAACTAATTTAGATTTATCCTCAATAAAAATAGTTTATGGTTGTAAACACAAAAAGACATACCCTCAACCAGACCCAGGTACACACACCTACTGATCTACTTATCCATTACCGTGGAAGCCATACTTTAAAGGGTAACTAAAGTAAAAAAAACAAATTTTGATCAATAATCAAAAAACTTTGTTTTTTTACCCCCAACGTGATACAGGTTACACAGCTACTGACCTCACCCCTCCATTACTGTTGCAGCCATACTTAAGGGTAACTATAGTCAAAAAAACTAAATTTGACCAATCAGCAAAAAAGTTTTTTTTTTTAACTCTCATCCCGACACGGGTACACACACCTACTGATCTACTTATCCATTACGTGGCAGCCATACTTTAAAGGGTAACTAAAGTCAAAAAAAGCAAATTTTGATCAATAATCAAAAAACTTTGTTTTTTTACCCCCAACGTGATACAGGTATACACAGCTACTGACCTACCCCTCCATTACTGTTGCAGCCATACTTAAAGGGTAACTATGTCAAAAAAACTAATTGTGACCAATCATCAAAAAAGTTTTTTTTTTTTAACTCTCAACCCGACACACATCTACTGATCTACTTATCCATTACTGATTTTTATCCCCAACCTGATATGAATACACACACAACACACTGACCTACCTTTAATGCATGTGATATATTTAAGGGTAAGTAAAAAACAACGTCTCCATCATTGACATTATTGGTTTTAAATCTGCAGCACAACACACAAATTCCTTTCCAAAATGCAGTCTTTCAAGCCAAATTCAAAGTTTATACTTAAACTTTCCCTTTCTAGTTAAATATGCTCTACAAACTAATTTTTTATTATGAAAAGACCTACAGCTTTTCATTAATTTTAAAGTTGCCATGTATTGCTTTATTTAACTTTAACGGATCAGTAATAACTACAAAGGGAACATTTAAGTATACACTTTAAATTTGGATTGAAAAGCTGCATTTTGGAAGAGAACACATGTCTGTGGTGCAGGTTCTAAAACTCAATAACCTTGCTATGGTAATGAAATATATATATTTTTGTGTGTATGGTTGCCATGGAAACAAAAATGTGGGGTGGGTGTTGGAGTTTTACAGTAGGTGTGTATAAGGGTTTTTTAGGGGGTAGGTTTTTGCATTTTACACCATAAAACTAACCTTTTAATTATTTAGGTATAGTTGCGATGAAAAGGGATGGGTAGGTTGGGTTGTGAGGGTATCAGGGTGTGTGTATATTTGTATGTGTAGTATGGCTGCCAAGGAAACAGTAGGTATGTTTGATTGTGAAGATGTAGTTTGAAAACACATTGGAGGACCACCACCAGATAGACATTCCTGCTATAAAACTAAATGTCACACTTCATTCTAAATACAGAAAACATACATTTATTTTATAAATTATTTAAAGGCAAGTCCATCCTCAAAATGAAAACTTACATACAGGTAAATCCCCCCCCCCCCCCAAAAAAAAAACCTAAATGGTAATAGTTTGAAATCTGAAATCCTGCACAATGTCCTGTTTCCACTGTTTCTGTTTCCTGGTTCTTCCAGTTAGCAACTGTCAGTTATGGATTTGACAGTTGACATCACAGCCAATGACTGAATGTTAATCCCCTGTCTGCCTCTTCCGAGCATGCCCGGCTCAGTACAGGCTTCTAAATTGCTCAGTTTCATGAGGCATCCAGAAACATACAGGCATACAGTAATGAATATATACGACAAACTATGATAATCAAGATATTTTAAAGAGGCCATTCTTTCTAAAAGATTTTCTTATGAGGTGAAGTTGTCCTTTAATGTTTATTTGCAATTGTGTGTCTGTCATGGCATAGCTAGATATCACAAGGCCCCAGATAAGATTTTAGATGCCCCCCACATAAATGTCAATTCGGTGCAGTTATAAAGTCGCCCAGCCAAAATGTCCACCCTCCTAAGAAAAAATTTACCTTACGTAGTTCATCCCCACAGACCCTGTTTTCATTTTACTTTGAAAGGTTTAAGTAAAACGAAAATTGGGTTTGTGGGGCTGAACTTCCATGAGGTACATGGACATGTCTGCAGGGGCCTCCTTTGACAGGGCCTCCTCTGGCTCTGGGCCCCATAGCAACTGCTATGGTTGCTATAGTGATTCCTACGCCCTGTTTAGTTGTGTGTGTGTATGTCAGCGGAATTCTTAAGGCAAACTGTGGTCTCCATAAGAGTCATCTATTTTAAACAAGCCTACCTTTCAAACAAACTTAGAATGATGTCTCTAGCTTCTCTGGTCTTAAGCTATAGGCTTTTAAAATTGGACTAAGGCAGTCAAGATAAACAAGGAAGTGTTTGAATAGTCACATGATGTGCTGTTTAAGAAGCCCCACCCCCAAAAACAATCTTGTCTAAAGCTATTTAAAGAACTACAACTATTCTCTGTCCATTCTTCTACCTTGTTTTCTTTTCAGGCTTTTGGCTAGCTTTAAAAATTATTAAGAAGTTTGGGGGTGGGACTTGTGTTGCAGCAGATGCAGGGGCGTATCTAGGGTCAGAGAAGATCAAGGGCACTTCTGGGCACTCTATCCCTAAGTACTTTATAGGGATAAACAGAGACCAAAAGACAGACAAACAATGATGAACCAAGATATAGATACACAGCTAGAAAGCTATAAATAGAAAGACGAGAATAGAAAGACAGAGAAATAGAAAGACAGAGATAAGGTATTGACACAACAGTATTCCATTATACTGGTAGCAAACTGGCAATTTCATTGTATAAGTAGCCATAGGAATTTCATTACATACTCAAAGCCATTTCATTAATTTGGCTGAAAAGCCAAATTACTTTTCTTTCTATTTCTTCTTCTTCTTTTCCGTTTTATTCTTCCGCTTTTTTGGACCATATCTCCTCCCACAGTTTTTAAACTAGAGACATGAAATTCGGTACAAGACGTGGGGGCATATGGTAGAAGTGTGCTATCTTCTAGCTAAGGAATCCGCGGAAGCGTTACGGCGTTATCAGCGAATTTCCTGACATTTTTTCCCATAGACTATAATGGTAACAATCCTCAAATGTGGATATTTCAAAACAGTTTTTTTCATGGTCATAATACAAATGGTTATACCCCCACCCCCAACCCCCACACACGACCCAGGTACACCCACCTACTGACCTACCTTTCCATTCCCATGGAAGCCATATTTAAAGGGTAACTAAAGTAAAAAAACTAATTTAGATTTATCTTCAATAAAATAGTTTTTATGGTTATAAACACAAAAAGACATACCCCTCAACCAGACCCAGGTACACACACCTACTACTTTTACTTATTCATTGCTGTGGCAGCCATACTTAAAGGGTAATCATCAAAAAAGTTTGTTTTTTTAACCCCCAACCCGACACAGGTACACAAACCTACTGATCTACTTATCCATTACTGTGGCAGCCATACTTAAAGGGTAATTAAAGTCAAAAAAACAAATTTTGACCAATCATCAAAAAGATAGAGAGATTCAATGTTGCAAGTTACTGGTATTGATACATAAAGTAGAGTTGATCCAGGGAAATTTCCGATTGCCACTTGGAGTCAGGAAGGAATTTTTTCCCCCTTCATAAATTTGGTGGGGTTTTTTTTTGCCTTCCTCTGGATCAACAGTTAGGCAGGAAATGAGGATATTGCTAGATGGGTTGGACTGGATGGACGTATGTCTTTATTCAACCTCAAATACTATACTATACTATACTATTCAATAAAAGTTCTTATCATTGGAAATGGTGCTAATTTTGCCCTAACCAATCAGATGTTAGCTTTCTGATTAATTGGATCAAAATTAGCACCACTTTGGGCGGGTACACAACAAAGTTTTTTTTGTCCCAAACAAGCGTTCCTACAAACTCATCATTCCCATTATTGAGTTTTAAAATCTGCAGCAAACACACATATTCCCTTCCAAAATGCAGCCCTTCAAGCCAAATTCACAGTTTATACTTAAAATTTCCCTTTCTAGTTTAGGATTGATACTAAAGCTGGATACTCTTTATATCCTGCACAAATTCTTCCCTTTATGCTGTTACACTGGAGCCACTTATCTTCAAGGTTGACTTTATCCGAAGGCCACTATTGGAACAGGGGATGCCCAGGTTGTGTGCCGTAATTGTATTTATTTATGTGGGGTAAGTGGAGACACATCGTACATTAATGTATCAACCAGATGGGTCATTTCTTTATGGTGCCACAATATGTTACAGTCAGTTTCCCAGTATAACAGATACAGATGGATCCCTGTATGTCTGTAGGTTTACTGGAGATTTATTTCAGGAAGATCTCCAGCTTAACAAGCCCCAACCGAAGGGCACATCAGTTGACCGAGTGCTCACGCACTAAACGATCATTGGCCATGTTATACATTGTACGTCGCAGGTAGGTCTCACAAACCTGTGAACAAACCTTTAGAGGTAGTTTTAAGGGTTAATTAAGACGGCCCATTATTGGTTTGACAATTTACAATAACATGTACAAATTCACACAGGCTCTGCGCCGAAGAGCTTACAATCTAAGAACAAATATGAGGGAAACCCACGCAAAACACAGGAAGAACATACAACTCCTTGCAGATGAATCAAACTCAGGACTTCATTGCTGCAAGGAATCAGTGCTAACCACTGAGCCACTGTGCTGTACCATGCTGTATCCATATTACAGTGCAGGACTAAGAGGGAAGAGACAATAAAGAGGGTTAGGAGGTAATAATAGAATATCAGTAATAATAATAATAATAGAGGGAAGAGTAGGTTTACATCCCATTGGAAACTTACCGTACGAGACTTTGTAGATACATGTGCATTTTATGGCTCTCTGTTGGCCTTGCTAAAGACAGACATAAATGAGAATATTTATTAAAAGGATTAATCTACTGAACGTTTATAAGATTTATCAGAGTGAATGGAAGCTGCCAAATGACTTTCCAGACATGACTCGTACCAGACTGAACTAATACTAACCTGTAGAGCTGCCATGTGATGCCTCATGGCATACACCCTGCCCAATGTATGAGAATAGAAAGTGATTATTATCACACAATAAAGACGTCACATTCACTTACTAACCCCCCAAGGAATCCTTCCTTTCACAGTGACCATCGCTAATGTTCAATACCACCAGTCTATTCCATGTTACTACATCACTCATAGTGCTAAGGGTCAGGGATTTGATTTCTGGTTTCTATTGGAATCTTCCCCTTCCCGAGTTCCCTGTAATATGATGTGGTCGGTTGGAACATGTACTTTGTAGTCTCAGCAGAGACACCTGGGCCTGAAGTTCTCCAGCAGCTCCGGTCATTTCACGCTGACGGTCACTTTCATTTTTCGAAGGTCGGTGATTTCCTTCTCAATTCAACGATGCAGTTCGACTAGAGGGGAAACCAGTAACAACCATTACAGTGTCAGTGTGTACTGGGAAGGTAAATGCAGGCTGATACAGATAAACCAGTCCGCCCCAACTTATAAATGAATGAAATGCACACAGTGCAGAACTATAGCCAATGGCAGGAAGATTCCATTGAAAGGTGTCAATCATCACCTATATAACTGGCCACACCTCCCAACTTTCCCCCTGTGCTTTAAGTAAAGTAAAAGGCCAGTAGACTTGTGTGCCCCCAGCCTTAGTGTATACCATATTCTGCCCAATTCTATGTATACAGCAGTTTATTTCATTGTCCTGCCATCTAACAGTAAAGTGGGGTCCCAGCATTAGAAAGGGGGGTTACCTTTTCTTGAAGTTCCGAAGCCCATCTTATCTATTATAGCCTGGAACGCCATCTCCTGGAAGATGTTTCTCCTAACTCTTCCAGGTTGCGTTGAGGACATTTAGAGTGGCCTCTAGTTGGAGATGTCTCTCCTTCTCCTCTGAGGCATCATTGTCGGATTTCTGTGGAGCCAATAGAACACATTATTAGCAGTGAGGCTAGTGAGGTTAGGCTTGAATTCCTTTTCTATCTATTACAGATCTCCTTCTGGTTGGAGAGGTTGGCCAGGTCCTTTCGAAGATTCTGTATTTCTTGGCGATAATCTTCTTCTTGTTGACTTTCCTCTCTGAAAATTGAATACCACAGAATATTGTGAATAAATATTCACCATATCATGGACACTAATCCAAACTACCAGCCACATTTCTACCGTACATATTCACATACAATGGACATATCATTAAGGGGCAGTATTGCAATATACCGTGTCGTTATCACCAACAGAATTCTCTCACTGCCACATGGTGATTTAGAACAGCGCCATAATAGAATGACACAAGCCGTAAAATCCAGAAGAGACAGCGGAATTGTATTCATCTAATATGGCCATAACCATTAAATTATTGTTTCTAGCCTTTACATCCCCTTTATGCAAAATGTAAAAAAGACAGCAACGGTGACCGGTGACATCACACATCCACATGAAATCAATCAGTTCCCATTCATATACTTACTGATCTCTGAATTTTTTTATTTTTCAATTCCTCCTCCAATCTCTCCATTCGCCTTGCCAGCTCTTCCATCTTCTCTGCTTGCTGGCCAGCTTGTGCATGAGGCTCTGAGCCTCCCTTCTCTTGTCCTCAACACTCATCTCCCCTTCCGATACCTGGAAAATAAATGTTAGAAGTGAGGAAGGTGGCGTGTCGCTTGGTTTCTGTGCAGGTGGAGCCACCTATAATATTAATTATCTTCACTTCTACTGGATTCCTAAGGTAAGAATTAGCCAGATAATGTCAATGGGACAAACAAGGACCCAGGGCCCAAAGTCTTTATTGATTTAAAATGAACCATAAAGACGTTTTGCTCTTTATATCCCACTGATTGTACTGCAAGGTGAGGACCCAGCGAGGGCGTAACTACCAGGGAACAGACACTGCGTCCGCAGGGGCCCCATCTTCTTACTTTCCCTATGACAGTTACAGCCTCCCCCAGGAAACTGCCGTATATGAAGCAGGGAAGGGCCCCATCATAGTTTTGCTGGAAGGACCAGAGACTGCTAGTTACGCCCCTGGACCCAGCCATAGGGTTTGTACTTAAAATGGAAATGACCAGTATATTGTATATCTAAAGGATTAAATGAAACACCCATGTACCATGATAATATATTGTTAATAGGAACCCTTCCTCTAATGACAACCTTCCCTATAGATAAACATTTTACTCCTCCCTCAGTCACAGCTAAATAACCAAACAGATCGGGTCCATCCACCTGTCAATTGGGGACACTTACATTTGGATGAAGGGCGCCATGAAAGGTCGCCCATGTCATCGTATCTGAAGCGTCTGGGATGGCGTTGACTTTTTAGACATTGTCTCCTAAATGGATAAAGGATTTTTATGTAAGTTTCTTACAATGGGATCTTGGGATAATTCAGCGCAACATACTGTGATCCAATAATGGTCTCACCAATGACTCGGAGATTTTAGGGGGGATCTTGCTCTGAGCCTCCATAGTCTGAAGTCTCCGCTCAATGTCGCCATGTCCATCTAAGGGAGAAGGGAAAATGGAAATGAAATTGACATTATGAGCTGCAGTAAAATGTGTAAATATGGACAACTTACTGGTTGGAGAACACCAATCTACTAGAATTAGAAGTGAAAAGACCTTCATAGACTTCAGTCATTTGCTACCAGAAATTTACCTTCTTTTCTTCTTTTTTTGCTTTCAAATTCTTTGCATCTGTTTAATGGAGTCATCCATGGCATGACTTTGTCATAAGATCCTGATGGTTCCCCATGACCTGGAATAGGAAGGACGAGCGTGAAAATCTTTATTCTTCTACCATTAGATGTGCATCCGGGATGAGTAGGACACTAGAAAACAAAGGGGGTTCGGGTACATTTTATCCCCTTACCATAGCGACACCATCTTTATGGGACTCGAACTCCTTTCTCAACACAGAAAGTTCCACATGTCCAGCACAGGCTTCTGTCCCTGCTGGCTGTGCTGGAGCAGAGTTTGGGTGGTAGCCGTCCGTGTCTGGATATTCCCTGGATCTACTGTAAATCGTTTCTCTCCCAGATCCAGATTATCCAGAATCCCCCGACTAGAACACACAAAGCGTCAACGTCCACGGCAGTGATGTCCCCACCGCCCGGGCGTAGACCTGATTGTACGTCGTAGTACATTCTTAGTATAAGGGAAAGCAAAGCAAATAGATTAAACACAATATTTATACAATAGTAATAAACAACAAAATGTGCGTGCAATATGGGATAGCGGTTACCATGGAAACGGAAGGTAGGTTGGAGTGTGAAGGTGTGTCAGCAGGTGTTACCTGTCCGTGTGGTGTTAGGGTATGTATTTGCATTCCAGATCATAATTTAAGTACGGTTACCATGGAAACGGAAGGTAGTTAGAGTTTGAGGGTGTGTCAGTAGGTGTGTACCTGTCTGTGAGGTATTAGGGTTGTGTGTTTCCATTCCAGACCATAATAAGTACGGTTGCCATGGAAACGCAAGGTAGGTTGGATTGTGAGGGTGTATCAGTATTGTGTACCTGTCTGTGTGGTGTTAGGGGTATGTATTTGCATTCCAGACAATATTTTAAGTACGGTTGCCATGGAAACGGAAGGTAGGTTGGAGTGTGAGGGCGTGGTCAGTAGGTGTGTACCTGTCTGTGTGGTGTTATGGTCGGAATGCAAATACAATACCCCTAATTTAAGTATGGTTGCCATGGAAACGGAAGGTAGGTTGGAATGTAAGGGTGTGTACCTCTGTGTGGTGTTAGGGGTAGTATTTACATTCCAGACCATAATTTAAGTACGGTTGCTATGGAAACGGAAGGTAGGTTGGGGTGTGAGGTTGTGTACCTGTCTGTGTGGTGTAAGGGGTATGTATTTGCATTCCACACCATAATTTAAGTATGGTTGCCATGGAAACGGAAGGTAGGTTGGATTGTGAGGGTGTGTCAGTAGTGTTTACCTGTCTGTGTGGTGTTAGGGTAGCATTTGCATTCCAGACCATAATTTAAGTATGGTTGCCATGGAAACGGAAGGTAGGTTGAAGTGTGAGGGTGGGTCAGTAGGTGTGTACCTGTCTGTGTGGTGTTGGGTGTGTATTTGTGTTGTGTCTTTTCTGTGGCCCTGCAGATGTTTGAAAACTACAGCTCTCACTTTCACCAAGAGCGGATGTCAGCAGGGAATGCTGGGAGTTGTAGTTTGCACAGGATGACATCCCTGCTATTAAACTAATGGTCATACTTATTCTAAATACATAAACCTACAAGACAAAGAAGAAAAACAGACAACCTGGAATTTGTCTCTTATAAATTCTGATTGGCCCAGTGACAGTGAGTGACAGTGCCAGGAACATTTCACACACAAAGTGACAGTTGGGGTTTGATCACATGACCCTGAAACCTCCCAATCCATGTTTGGGGTTGGACCCATATGGTCAATGGGTATTTTTTTTTGGAGAACGTGACATTTCCACGGATTCCTATCTAGGTAATAGTCATTCTCCTATGTGTCCCCATGTGTCTAGCCATAAATAGTCACAATAAAAGGGAAGAAGAAAAAAATACCGAGCTGAGCAACACTACTTTATCTGCAGGAAAAAACATCAAACTGATTTGTGAACATCAGAAGCCTTTA
The DNA here is from genome assembly GCA_019447015.1 of Hymenochirus boettgeri. NCBI lineage: Eukaryota > Metazoa > Chordata > Amphibia > Anura > Pipidae > Hymenochirus > Hymenochirus boettgeri. The sequence continues at coordinate 10,530 of JAACNH010009582.1, forward strand.
TATACCCCCAGTGACATCACCTTTGTGACATCACCTGTGACATCACCAGTTTTTAACCCCTCTAAAGCAAAAAAGGGGAAAACTGACAGTAAACACGGTTTAAAATGGTGAAATGTGGGTAGAGTTAAATAATTATGTTTTACTGTTAATAGGGACAATAGTTCCTGTTCTTCATTTCTTCTTCTTTCCGTTTTATTCTTCCGCTTTTTGGACTGTATCTCCTCCCACAGTTTTAGAGCTAGAGACATGAAATTCGGTACAGACGTGCGGGGCAATATAGGAGAATATAGTGGCTGTCTTCTAGCTAAGGAATCCGCGGAAGCGTTACGGCGTTATTGGCAAATTTCGGGACATTTTTTCTCATAGACTATAATGGTAACAATCCTCAAATGTGGATATTTTCAAAACAGTTTGTTTCATGGTCATGAATACAAACGGTGATACCCCC
>JAACNH010009583.1:0-10974 GCA_019447015.1 Hymenochirus boettgeri
TGTATATACAGTAACATGGAATGTTCCCCTGTGTATATACAGTAACATGGAATGTTCCCCTGTGTATATACAGTAACAGGGAATGTCCCCCTGTGTATATACAGTAACAAGGAATGTTCCCCTGTGTATATACAGTAACATGGAATGTTCCCCTGTGTATATACAGTAACATGGAATGTCCCCTGTGTATATACAGTAAACAAGGAATGTTCCCCCTGTGTGTCGTAGTACAGGGTACCAAGAATGTTTTCCCCCCTGGTGTGGGTATACAGTCATGGAATGTCCCCCTGTGTATATACAGTAACAAGGTGTTCCCCTGTTGTATTATAACAGTAATCCAATGAATGTTTCCCCTGTATATACAGTGACATGGAATGTCCCCCTGTGTAATATACAAGTCACATGACTGTTCCCTGTGTAATACAGTAACAGCGAATGTTCCCCTGGGTATATAAGCAGTTTACAATGAATGTTCCCATGTAAACAGTTACATATGCTATTATCAGAACGAATGGTTTCCCCTGTGTATATACAGTAACCGGAATGTCCCCTGTGTATATCAGTAACAGGAATGTCCCCCTGTGTATATCAGTAACATGGAATGTTCCCTGTGTATATACAGTAACATGGAATGTGCCCCGTGTATATACATAACAATGCGGAATGTCCCCCTATGTAATATACAGTAACAAGAATGTTCCCCTGTATTTACAGTAACATGGAATGTCCCCTGTGTATATAAGTAACAAGGAATGTTCCCTGTGTATATACAGTAACACGGAATGTTCCCTCGTATATACAGAACATGGAATGTCCCTGTTATATCAGTAACATGAATGTTCCCCTTGTATATACATAACATGGAATGTCCCACTAGTGTATTACGTAACAGAATGTTCCCCTTGTATATCAGATAACAATGGAATGTTCCCCCTGTTATATACAGTAACAGAATGTTCCCCTGTGTATAATGACAAGTCATACAGTAATGTTTCCCTATGTATATCCATAACATGGAATTTCCCCTAGTATAGTATACAGTAACACTAACGTTCCCCTGTGTATTACAGTAACAACATAATGTCCCCCTATGTATATAACCAGTAACATGGAATGTTCCCCTGTGTATAACAGTACATGGAATGTTCCCCTGTGTATATCATAACACAATGTTCCCCTGTGTATGTACAGTAACACGAATTTTTCCCTGTGTATATAACGTAACATGGAATGTTTCCCCTGTTATATACATGTACATGGAATGTCCCCTGTGATATACGTAACAGGAATGTTCCCTATGTATATACATAACTGGAATGTTCCCCATAGTATATACAGTAACAGGAATGTTCCCTGTATACAAGTAACATTGAATGTTTCCCTATGTATATACAGTAACATGGAATGTTCCCTAGTATAGATACAGTAACATAGAATGTTCCCCTGTGTATCATAGCGTTACATGGAAATGTCCCCCGTGTATATACGTAACATGGAATGTTCCCCCTGTGTAATCCATAAATGGATGTTCCCCTATGTGATACAGTAACAGAATGTTCCCCTGTGTATAACGTACAAGGAATGTTCCCCTAGTTATATACAGTAACAGGAATGTTCCCCTATGTATATACAGTAACATGATGTTCCCCCCTGTGTATATACATAATCATAGAATGTTTTCCCTTGTATATACAGTACAAGATGTTCCCCTATGTATTACAGAACTGGAAATGTTCCCCTGTGGTATATACAGTACATGAATGTTTCCCTATGTATATACAGTAACATGGAATGTTCCCTGTGTATATACAGTAACCATGAATTTTCCCCTGTGTATATACAGTAACATGATAGTTTCCCTATGGATATACAGTAACAAGGATGTTTCCCTAATAAAGTCATATAAGTAACATGGAATGTTCCCTGTGTATATACAGAACTGGAATGTTTCCCTGTATGTAGATACCGTAACATGGATGTTCTTCATAAGTATATACAGAACATGGAATGTTCCCCTGTGTATATACAGAGTAACATGAATGTTCCCCTTGTATATACGTACAATGGAATGTTTCCCCTAGTATATACAGTACACATGGAATGTTCCCTAGAATATACAGTAACAGAAGTGTCCCATGTATATACAGTAACATGGAATGTTCCCCTGTGTAATATACAGTAACATTGAATGTTTCCCCTATGTATATACAGTAACGAATGTTCCCTATGCTATATACTATAACTGGAATGTTTCCACGTGTATATACAGATAAAACATACATATGTCCCCCTGTGTATATACAGTCACATGGAATGCCCCCTTTGTATATACAGTAACATGTGAATGTCCCCTAGTTAATACAGTAACATGAATGTTTCCCTATGTATATATACAGTAACAAATGTTCCCTAAGTATACAGTAACATGGAATGTTTTCCCCAGTGTATATACAGTAACATAGAAATGTCCTCCCTGTGTATATACAGTAACATGGATGTTCCCCTGGTTTACAGTAACATGGAATGTTCCCATAATGTATATCATTAACTAGAAATGTCCCCCTTGTATATACAGTAACATAAATGTTCCCCGTCTGATGTATATACAGTACATGAATGTTTCCCCCTTGTAATACTACAGGAATGTTCCCCTGTGTATATCAGTAACTAGGAATGTTTCCCCTAATTTCTAACAGTAAAATCGAATGTTCCCCTGTATATAACAGTAACAAACGATGTTTCCCCTATTTATACAGTAACATGGAATGTTCCCCTATGTTATACTACATTGTATATACAGTAACAAGAATGTTCCCTATGTATATACAGTAAACAGGAATGTTCCCCTGTGTATATACATGACCATGATACAATATTCCCCTATTTAAGTAACAGTGAACATGGATGTTTTCCCATGTTATATACAGTAACAAGAATGTTTCCCCTATGTATATACAGTAAGAATGTTTCCCTATGTAAATACAGTACATGATGTTCCCATAGTTTACAGTAACATGGAATGTTCCCACTAGATATACAGTACATAAGGAATGTCCCCCTTGTATATACAGTACATGGAACATGTTATCCCCTATGTATATACAGTAACAAGGAATGTTCCCATAAGCATATACATAATAAGTTTCATGTTATTCAGTAAAATGGAATTGTCCCCCTGTATATACAGTAACATGGAATGTTCCCCTGTGTATATACAGTAACATTGAAATGTTCCTATGTATATACAGTAACAAGGAATGTTCCCATAAGTTACAGATAACATGGAATGTTTCCCTATGTATATACAGTAACATAGAATGTCCCCCTTGTATATACAGTGATAACATGGAATGTTCCCCTGTGTATACATAAACATAGGAATGTTCCCATAGTAGAATACAGTAACTAGATGTCCCCCTTGTATATACAGTACTAGAATGTCCCCTTGTATATACAGTACATGGATTCCCCTGTGTATATACATGTACAAGGAAATGTTCCCTGTGTATATACAGTAACATGAATGTTCCCCTATGTATATACATACATGGAATGTCACCTGTGTATATACATAAAAGATGATACCCAAACGCAGTAACATGGAATGTTTCCCCTGTGTTATACGTAACAACAAGAATGTGTTCCCCCTCATGTAGATTCATTAACAAGGAATGTTCCCCTTGTATGTACAGTAACATGGAAATGTTCCCCTGTGAGTAAATAATAACATAACAATGTTGTAACTTATGTTCCTAATACCAAATAAATATATACAGTACACTAAAATGTTTCCCCTATGTATATACAGTAACAGAAGATTCCCCTATGTATATAAGAAAATGTTCCCCTGATGTATAACAGTAACAGGAGGAGTGTCCCCCTATGTATATACAGTAACATAAATGTTCTTCCTATGTATATAGTACAAAATGTCCCCCTGTGATTATGGTCTGTTACAGTAGACAAGGAACTGTCCCCTAGGGTATAACAGAACACGAATGTTCTCACTATGTTATACAGTATAACAAGAATGTCCCCCTATTTATATACAGTAACACTGATGTTACCTATGTATATTACGTAACAAGGAATGTTCCCTATTATTCAGACAGGATGATTATCAGTAAACATGGAATGTTGTACCCTGTGTATATACAGTACCATTGAATGTTTCCCTATGATATACGTAAAACGAATTTCCCATAAGTATATACAGTAAATAGAATGTTCCCCTGTGTATATACATAATGGAAGTTCCCCTCCTGTGTATATACATAACTGGAATGTTCCCCTGTGTATTCATGTAACCAACGAATGTTCCCCTGTGTATATACATAACAACGAATGTTCCCCTAATGTATTTTACAGTAACAACATGAATGTTCCCCCCCTTTGTATGTGAGCATGAAGTTCCAGTTAATACAGTAACAAGGAATGTTCCCATAATACTAAGATGTCCTGTTATATACCAGTAACATGAATGTTTCCCTATGTATATACACAGGGATGCATAAGATATACAGTACATTATTCCGTTATATTGACAGAATGTCTATACAAACCATGAATGTTCCTATCTTCATAAAACAAGAAGTTCCTATACAGTAAACAGGAATGTTCCCTAGTGTAATACAGTTCAATGTCCCGTACATGACAGAATGTTCCTGATGTATATACAGTAAATGGATGTTCTCCCTCGTATATACAGTAACATGAATGTTCCCCTGTGATGTATATATGGTAACAGGAATGTCCCCTGTGTATCTAAGGGGGGGGATGTCCCTGTGTAAACATAAAGGAAGGTTCCCCTATATTATACAGTAACAACGAATGCCCGTGTATACCTACATGGATTCCCTGTATTACAGTAACATGGAATGTTCCCCTGTGTATGATACAGTAACATGGATGTTTCCCTATGTATATACAATAACTGAGTTTCCCCTAGTAATATACATAACAATGGAATGTCCCCTGTGTATATACAGTAACAATTCCAATGTTTGTACAGTCGTTGTTCCCCTGTGTATATACAGTAACAGAAATTTCCCATATATCTTAAGGATTCAGATTTACCGTAAACATGGAATGTTCCCTGTGTATGTACTACATAATACATACATTGTAAAGTTTTATTGTACCTAAATGGACTCGTCATAAGATAGACATAGATTGCCCCCGTATTACATGTAACATGAATGTTTCCCCTTGTATATACAGTTTAACATGGAATGTCCCCTGTGTGTATACGCATAACAAGGATGTTCCCCTGTGTATATACAGTAACATAAAAATGTTCCCCTGTGTATATAAGTAACAAGGGTTCCGTAATGTTTACCTATGTTATATATTGAGTAACAGGGAATGCCTTGTCAGCACAAGGGGGGGGAATTGCATGTGATAACAGTAACAAATTGGCCATGTTACAACATAAATGTCTCTGTGTAGTACAGTTAACATGGAATGTTTCCTATTATATACAGTAACAGGAATGTTCCCCTGTATTTACAGTAACATAGAATGTTTCCCTGTATATACAGTAACAAGGCAGTGTCCCCTAGGTTATTTACAGTACCATGGAATCGTGTAATGTAACATGTCCCTAGTATATACATGTAACAAGGAGTTTTCCCTGTAACAAAAAATTCCTAGTGTATATACAGTAACAAGGAATGTTCCCCTTGTATAGAAGTAACAGAAATGTTTCCTGATGTATTTACAGTAACATAAGGAATGTCTCCCTATTTATATACAGTAACATAAATGTTCCCATAAGGTATATACAGTAACAAGAAGGTCCCACTAGTGTATATACAGTACATATAATGTTCTCCTAGTGTATATACTGTACAAGTGGAATGTCCCAATACCCTGTGTATTAGTAACAAGGAATGTCCCCGGATTTCGTAAGAAGTCCGATGATACTGCAGTAACATAAGAATGTTCTCCCTGTGTATTAGTAACAAGGAATGGTTACCCTATATAGTTAAGGCTCCCATGTGTATACAGTACCAGGAATGTTCCCCTATGTAGATTACATAACAAGGAATGTTCCACTGTGTATACTAGTACCATGGAAATTATCCCCTGTGATACAGTACTGAATACAATAGTACATAGGACATGAAGTCCCATATGTATGTATACGAGACAATGGACATGTTCCCTATGTTTATATACAGAAACATGAATGTTTACCTTGAGATACAGTAACATGGAAGTTCCCCATATGTAATCAGTAAACATGGAATGTTCACCTTATATACAGATCACATAGGATTTCCGTTATACCCTGTGTTCCATATGATAGCAGTAAACATGGAATGTTCCCTATGTTAATATAGCTTAACAAGAAATGTCCCCTAGTTAATAAGGTACACATGGAATGTTCCCTATTGTATATACATATAACAAGGAATGTTTCCCCTATGATATACATAACATGGATGTTTCCCATGTGTATAGTAATACGAATAGAATAAAATGTAATGCGTTACCTGGTATATTCGTAAAGAAGGACTCATATATGCAATATATAACAGTAACATAAAGTTCCCCATTGTATGATACTAGAAAACAAGGAGCATTTATATACGACTAGAATTTCTATGTTAACAACGAATGTGCCCCTATGTAATTACATTTCCCGTGTAACAGTACCAGGAATGTCCCCTGTGTAGATACAGTTAACAGTAATGTTTCTCCTATGTCTATATCATAACAAGGGATGTCCCCCCTATTCTATAACAGTATGAGCATGGAATGTTCCCCTGATTAGTAAGTCCCATTACAGTAACAGGAATTTCCCCTGTATATACAGTAACAAGGAATGTTTCCCATGTGTATATACAGTAACATGGAATGTCTATTGTACTACGACAGAGTCATGGAGTAAAGTTAACAATGGAATGTTTCCATCGTAATAAAAATAACATGGAAGTTTCCGCCTATGTATATACAGTAACAGGAATTTCCACTTGTGTATATAGTAAACATGGAATGTTCCCTGGTATTATGTACAGTAACAATGGAATGTTCCCATATTACAGTAACAAGAATGTTCCCTATGTATACAGTAACATGATGTCCCCGGTGTAGATCTCATGAAGTTCATAAGTATCAGTAACAGGAATTTTCCCGTGTATATACGAAAGAATGGAATGTTCCACTGTGTATTATCAGTAACAGGGAATCTTCCCCTATGTATATACAGAAACCATGGAAATGTTCCCGATGTCATATACAGTAACAATGATGCCCCGGTAAGAAATGGATGTTCCCCTATGTATATAACAGTAAACATGGAAGTCCCGATCGGTATGAACGTACATGGAATGTCTTCCCTATGTATATACAGTAACAGGAATTCTGTTCACAGTAATGTCCTGTTATACTTAACATGGAATGTCCCCTGGTATATACAGTAACATGGTAATGTTCCCATGATATCGTACAGGATATGTTCTTATATTACAGTAACATGGATGTCCCCCGTGTGTACAGTAACATGTAATGTTCCCCTATGTTAAATAACATGGAAGTGTCTCCCCTGTGTATGCTACAGTAACATGGAATGTTCCCCTGTATAACGTAAAGTAATCCTAGATGAAGTAAAAGAATGTGCCCTATTGTCATGAATGGCGATTGTACAGTAACATGGAATGTTCCCCTGTGTGTATGTAACAATACAATACAGTTGTTAAAAGCTCTTTTTCATAAAGGACTAAACGAGCATATATATACCGTACATAAAATGTTCTCCCTATGTTATATACAGTTACAAGGAATGTCCCATATGTATATACGTAAGATTCCGTTATAACATAACAGATGTCCCTAATAAGTAATGTCCCCTGTGTCATATATCCAGTACAAGGAAGTCCCATATGTATATACAGTAACAATGGAATGTCCCCCTGTGTATATACAGTAACAAGGATGTTCCCCTATGTAGATAACGAGTAACATGGAATGTCACACTATGTATATACTAGTAACATGGAATGTTCCCCTGCATGAATACAGTAACATGGAATTGTCCCATATGTATATATAGTACATGGAATGTCCCCCCTGTGTATATATATAGTAAAGAACGGGATGTTTCCCCTGTTATATACAGAACATGTGAATGTCACACTATGTATATTATAGTTAACAATGGGAATGTTCCCGTTATGTATATTATAGTATATATGAGTAACAGGGAATGTTCCCCTGTGTACGTAATACAGAACATGGATTCCCCTATGTATATACAGTCAGTGTAATGTCAACCCATGTATATATAGTAAATGTATATGTATATTACAGTCATATAGAGAAACGTGAATGTTCCCTGTGTACGTATATACAGTAAACATGGATAGTTCCCTTCGTATAGAGTACAGGTGTCCTAGTTAAGTAAAACAGATCCCTAGATGTAAAACACGAGTTCCTGTAGCGTGTTCCCCTATGTATATAGAGTAATTCGTAATAACACGAATGTTCCCCTGATTGGTAAAAGTTTCCTATAAAGAGTAACACAGAGTGTTCCCCTATATGAATTACACAATGTCCTTGTCAGTACAGAAGGAAATCTACATCAATAAAGATATGTCCGGGACCGCTGTTACTCTAATCAGAAGCCTCTTGGCTACCAAGCAGTCAAAGTCCAAGCTGTTTAAGGGCTAATATGTATAACAAATGATTGTCCAAAAGTTAGCTGCACCAAAAATCCTTGATTCTCCTAGACTGGACTCTGACGTTTGGCCTGTTAAAGAAAACATATATGGCAGCCATGAATTGAATATAGTGACATAATAAAAAAAAGTTTGCACTTTTATCAATTAAGGAGCGAGCAAGATAATCCGTAAATCGAGGCTTAATATCCTGTACATTATATAGTTGGATAATGCCACCCCAACTGTAAAATTATTAGGAATGAGCTCCCAGGAGTTCGTGACCATATAAAGAACGAGGACGCAGGCCGAGTACCTATTTATCAGGGCACGGAACGTCCAAGGTGACTTCTACATCCTTATAATTACAGTTCGTGGTGTCATTATTATTATAACTTACCCTCTTGTGGCTCCCCGACCCTTCTGTTCCCTTCTCTCCTGGGAACTGGTAAGCATTATATGCTATAATCTTACAGTTCCTCCCATAGAAATCCATACAGGGGTAGGTTATATGCTTATAAATGGTGCTTATGTTATCCGCTTAATAATAGTGTGTTCCGCTAGTCCCGGGTAGTTGATGTGCGAACCTGGAATCGGAATACTGTTTTGGACTTAAAATGTAGAACCCCCCTACAGTTGCTCGCCTGCTCCCTGTAGTTACGCCCCTAATTACTCCGCAGATAATAGTCCACTCTCCCTCTGAATCTTGCGAAGGTCCCAGCTGAAGAATTCTGACCCAGAAGTTCCAAGTTAAGAACCGAAGCAGTTGCATACGGACCGAGTATAAACAATTCACAGGGCCTGCACAGAGTAGTAATTAGAGAAACGTGGGACACAGTAGCTCTTAACTCCTTTTCATGTTATCGTGGCCTTCACCGATTAAAGTCAAAGACATTACCTGGAGGTAAATACACAGTGACTGTTAATTATTTTTGTTTTACACGTTAAAGGGCAAGTCCATGCCTAAAATAAAGTTCCTTAGAAATACTGATACCTCCCAAACCTAGGTTAACATTATCCATTAGTTTCAATGACTTCCCCAAAGTTCCTACCTGGCCTGGTCCTCGCGCTCATCCCCTCTGCTCTGCGGGTGACAGCTGCTCCATCCCTTCCTGATGCGGCTGTCAAGTACAGACGCAAGCCATTCGACGTTACAACCACAATCTGTATGACAACCGCAACCATGGAAGTAGGCGGACTCTTCAGCGGCAAGAAGCCCCTGCTCCCTGTTTTTGCTCAAAACGAGCGGCAAGGGACCGGATCAGGTAATGACTTAGGGGAAATCTTGAAACTTATACGATAATGCAACAACTTTGATTGTGGGGGTGATTTACATTTCTAAGGTAAACTTTATTTTAGGCGTTACTTGCCTTTTTAAAAACCATTTTGCATTATGGGATCATTGCAAAACTGTACTTACGGGGTTAAGACTTGTCATTATAGACTGTCATCAAACTATTTCAGGCCATGGCACACTTAGGTTCGTACAACGTGTCCCAGTGCTGACCCGCGACGCATGATGTGTACGAAACGTTTGTTTCGGCCAATTAATCGGCGTGTTAAGGGCAATTTATTACTGTGTAAGGGTAGTGCCCCGATCTGCAGGGCAGATCTTCAAACAAGTGGCCGTAACGGGCGTAAAAAGCCGAACGGTTTTGTCCGAAACCGTTCGTACAACATTGTGCGCGCTGGGTCCGCCACCCCCATCCCGCGTGTGTACCGAACTTAAGCAATGCTAAATTTTTATTGTTTTTATATGCTTGTTGGATAAGTATTCTGGCGAGAGACTGACAATGTGATAGATATCCTGTGTGAGAGACTGCTTTGATTTCGGATATCCTGTGTGAGAGACTTGAGAGATCTGGGATTTATGGATATCCTGTGTGAGAGAACTGCTTTGATAGGATACACTGGATGAGAGAGCCGGACTTTAATGGCTGTAAGAATAACTACGCGCATTGCTGCGAGTACTACAAAAAGGTGTCACGAACCACGTAAGCTATGTACCAAGCCAATAACGCTCTTTAGCGACAGGAAAATTAACGCACCGCTGATGAGCTGGATATCTAAATAGAGAGAGGATACCGCTCTCGGTACATAGCCCTGGTAGAGACTGCCTTGATGATCTACCTATCTATGATTTTATAAAACTATGTCATGCAGAATATACATTTCAATCTCCCCCCACTGTGTAAACTTGCATATGGGAGAAGTAGAAGTTACAATGATCAGGTACCATAACACGATGATGGGTAGGGAGCAGGTGGAGGGCTGCGTGAAATATCTGGTATCTCTTCTCTAATCTCTCTAAAAG
>JAACNH010009584.1:0-10971 GCA_019447015.1 Hymenochirus boettgeri
AGCTGGTATGGTAATGGGCCTGTGATGTGGTTTTCTGGTTTGAACTGGTTTCTTGGACTAGGAGGGGACAGAATAGTCATATAAGGTAAGGGTAGTATCCAGTGACACTGGCAGGGTCTGCAGGGTATATCAAGAGGTGCAGATTGGAGACAAAAGGAGAAAAGGAGAGATGGGAGAGAGAGAGATATTGGGAGACAGAGAGAGGAGATTTTGGAGGGACTTTGGAAAGAGACACAGGAGAAGGAAAGAACCAAGATCAACTTTAATGCTAAACTTCATGCTACTCTCTCCAGGCTTGATGGAATAAGTACTACATGTAAGCCAAAAACTATATTTTTATATTTATATATGTGTGAAGGAAAGCCTCAATAAATGTTTGTGATAATAGAAGAAGAGCTGCAGCTTCTTTTATTGAAAGGTGATTATCACCCCCAATTAATCAAGAGACAATTGATTAATTAATTACAATTTGAAGCTTTATCTTTTGCTAAGAAAAGAATAATTAAAAAAATGTAATATGGAGTCCCTGATAAGACTTTGAAAGCGGCTTGTTACCCTGCAGCAACTCAATAAACTTCAGGGTAACAAGCGCTTTCAAAGTCTTATCAGGGACTTCCATATTGGTGTGGACACATCTGTATAGAAAACACTCTGATAGAGACAGTAAATACTGGGGTCAGGTGGGTGGTTCTTTAATGAGTTCAGGGCTGTTGGTTATACTGGTGACAACATGGAAGCCTTCTTATTTACAGAATCTATTTCTCACATTTACTAAATGCAACGTACCAGAGAAGAATCATACAATGTATAGGTGTTCTGGGGAGAAAAGCTTAGGTTTTAAAAAAATTAAGTTTAGTTCTCCTTTAAAAAGCAGTCCAGTCAAAAAAAAACTTTATATTGTGATAAAGCACTCCCCCAATCCTCATTTTCACATTAGTAAGAATTGTCAAAGATGCGTCTGAAATAACTTACTTTATCCGTCACTCGGCCTGTTCACTGCCCCTGCTCCTGTTTCAAGCAAAACAGGAGCAGTGGGTCTGCACTGACAGCTGCTCTTAGAAGAGCCCTTGGCTCTAAAATGAGCATTTCTGATAAGGGGGTCATGCAGCTTCTCTGCCAATATAGCCGTCTCTGCCGATTGTGATTGTTTAACATTTTAGTGCTAGCAATCATATGATCACACATTAACCAATCATTTTTTAATAACATATTAAAATAAGATTGGTTAATGTGTAATGATTACTGGTATCAAAATGTTAACCAATCACTGTTGGATTTAGTCTTTAAGCAACCTATACAAGATGTGCAACCCCTGCAGAACTCAGATGTCATCTCAGTGAGTGACGATAAAAGAAGAAGAAGACTTGGGATCAAGAGGCCAGCAACATTGGTACGTTGATAATGCCGGTGTGGCAGTGTCCCTGGAGGCTGAAGTCACATCGCCAGTACCAGCAATATTGGCTTAGTGGTTGCCGGCAATATCGTAGAGAAAAATAAAGATGCCGGAGACCTGAAAAGGTTCTTTTTAGGACCAGGGGTGATCCGGTCTCAAGCTGGGACCCCCTTATCAGAAAGGCTCTTATTATAGCCACAGGGCTCTTCTTTATGGGGTGCCATTTGTTCCCAGAACATTTATTTACAAAAAACAATACTTTGGTGATAAAACTATATTAGTAGAAATTCTGTGGTAACCAAACATAGATTTAGTCAACAAAAAAAATAATTTAAATTTAAATTCTACATGTGAACAGCCGTGCAGCCTCTGGTTAATAGGCGCACGAGTGCCTCTTCCAGTACTAGTGCAGCGACACAAACCGAGGCCTAAAGTTGGCATGTTGCCCCGAAAGTCGGTGATTTTGATGTGTTATTTAATGATAAACCACACACATCAAAATCATGACATTTCTGGGCAACATGCCCCTTCCTCAGGTGAGGGTGCCCCTAAGCCCCAAAAGGCATTCTCAGTACACCCCACCCGCCTGTGGCAGGGGGGTGACCACCAGATGTGGTAATCCTTTCCCAGCAGCCCCCCCAGCCCCCGCTCCATACGCCGCACATTGATGCGGAAATGCTTTTCGCGGCGATGTGGATCGCCATTATAATATGGTGAAAATAACATTTTTCCGCAGCGATGTGCAGCGGTAATTTGGGCGGTAATAATGGCCCTTTATAAATATGCTCCTATGGCTTTTAGGGATGGTTGTAACAGTACACACTTGTGAAAACAGTCAGACACACATACATACAACAGTCATGTCACCATAAGTGTTTGTCACTTGTTAACCTCTAAAAACTGATATTATTGTGCTCCGGTATAGATAAAACCGGAACCGGAATGGAAACGCAGACACCCCACTGCCTCTTGCGTATAGGAGGGCAGATTACCTGCGATTCCGGCTGAGAAGGTAAAAACTGGAACATGAAGAGAAGTCTGATGTTGGTTCCGGTATTTACATAGCAGCAAATGGAATCCCAGTAAATCCAGAAGTGAAGTCCCTGCAGTGTCGGGTGAGTGACTCATTGGGAACTGTAACTTAACTGCTCTGTCCACTCTGTGATGAACTCTCTCTCACTACCTGCATGGAAACCCAGGTTTTTACACAGGTAATCGTTTTATTGTCCTGTCCCTGGGGTTCCATGCAGGTAGAGCGAGAGAGTTCATCACAGAGTGGACAGAGCAGTTAAGTTACAAAGTTCCCAATGAGTCACTGACCCGACATGCAGGGACTACACTTTGGATTTACCTTCCGTTTGCTGCTATGTAAATACCAGAACCAACATCAGACCTCTCTTCATTCCGGAAATGTTCCGGTTTTTACAGTGTCTATCTGTGAGACTGTCTGTGAGTGTCTATCTGTGTGAAAGTGTGTCTGTGTGTGAGAGTGTCTGTCGGTGTAAGAGTTTGTGTGTGTGTGTGGGGGGGGGGGTGTGTGTGGAGAGTGTGTCTGTGAGATGTCTGTAAGAGTGTCTGTCTATCTGTGAGAGTGTCTGTGAGAGTGTCTGTCTGTGTAGAGGTGTGTCTGTGTGAGAGTGTCTGTCTGTCGTGAGACGTCATGAGAGTGTCTGTCTATCTGTGAGACTGTGAGAGTGTCTGTCTGTGTGAGAGTGTGTCTTGAGTGAGAGTGTCTGTCTGTCTGTGAGACAGTCTATTAGAGTGTTGTCTATTGTGAGACTGAGAGTGTCAGTCTGTGAGAGTGTGTGTGGGGGGGGTTTGTATGTAACAGTGTTCTGTCGTCTGTGGACAGTCTAGAGAGTGTCTGTCTATCTGTGAGACTGTGAGAGTGTCGGTCTGTGAGAGTGTCTGTGAGAGTGTCTGTGAGAATGTCTGTGTGTGAGAGTGTCTGTCTATCTGTGAGACTGTGAGAGTGTGTCGGTGAGAGTGTGTCTTGCTGTGTCTGTGAGAGTGTCTATCTGTGAGACTGTCTTGAGAGTCTTGCGTGAGAGTGTGTCTGTGTGTGTGTGTGTGGGGGGGGGGGGGGTTGTGTGTGTGAGGGTTGTCGTCTGTGAGACTGTCTTGTGAGTGCTGTGAGATGTCTTCCTGTCTGGTGAGTGCTTCTCCACTGTTGTGCAAGTAGAGCCTGTCAGTTTGCATGGAAGTAATGCCTGTTGGGTGTGGAGGAGTAGTGCCTGTCAGTGTGTGTGGAGTAGTGTCTGTCAGTACTTGGAATTAGTAATTCAAACAGTAATATCAGGGAGGCTCACTCAGGCAAGATATATTTCAATCTTTATTGTGATAAACGGTGCACAACGTTTCGGGCTTCCCCCTCCTCAGGTGCATGAAACGTTGTGCACGGTGTTATCACAATAAAGATTGAAATATATCTTGCCTGAGTGCGCCTCCCTGATATACTGTTTGAATTACCAATGAACTGCATATGGTTGAGCAGCTGAGGGAAGCAGCACGGGAAGATTAAAAGAAAGTGGGAGTGCGAGGAGATATTATTACTTGTGGAATTAGTGCCTGTCGGTGTGCATGGGGTAGTGGCTGTCAGTGTGTGTGAGTAGTGCCTGTCAGGGTGCATGAGTGTAATGCCTATTGTGTGGTGGGAGTAGCGTGCTGTCAGTGTGATGGATGTAATGCTTGTCAGTGTGTGTGGGTAGTAGTGCCTGTCATTGTACGGGGGAGTAGTAACTGCTAATGTGTGTGGGAGTAGTGGCTGTCAGATGTGTGCAAGTAGTGCCTGTTTTGGGGGGAGTAATGCTGTCGGGGTGTGCAGGAGAAGTGCCTGTCAGTGATGTGTGAGGAGTGCCTGTCTGTGTGTGGGGGAGTAGTGGTCTGTCAGTAGGTGTGGAAGTAGCACCCGTCTGTGTGCATGGGAGTAGTGCTATCGGTTGTGGAGGAGTAGTGCCTGTCGGTGTGTGTGGAGGAGTACTGTTGGTGTGCATGGGAGTAGTGCCAGTCAGTGTGTGTGAGAATAGTGCCTGTCGTGTGTGGAAGTGGTGCCTGTTGGTGAGTTTGGGAGGAGTGCCTGTTGGTATGTGTGGAAGTCCCTAACACACCCCCTTCTAGACTTGACTAACCTGAACAGGTAGTGAAGGGGGCGTGACTTAGATGCAGGGCAGAGCTGGGGGCCTCTGATTGCTTTGGGGGCCTCTGAAGTTTTGGGGGCCAGTAGCCACAAATTTGATATTTGGGGGGGTTCTTACTTGTCTCACTAAATGTGGTATTGGGTGGGTTTAATATGGTTTCCAAGGGGGGGCACTGAATTGGTTATAACTGATTGGGGCCACAAAATATGATATCATCACAGGTGTGTGTGTTCACTGGGGGCGTCTGTAAACAGAGCTCACAAAACTTTTGCTTTCTGTCTCCACCTGCTCTCCAGGCTGTCTGCACATATGTGTCTCTCCTGGCTCCACTTCATCTTGCTTCTGCCAGTACAGTAAGTGGGCAAACTTGTAGTGCCAGTCAAAGAGGGCAAACATGTATGTGCCACTCACGGTGGGAAAACTTGTATGTGCCACTACAGTGGGTAAACTTACATGTGCCATTTACAGTGGGCAAACTTGTTTGTGCCAGTCAGTGTGAAAACTTGTATGTGCCAATCACATGGGTAAAATGTTAGTGCCAGTCACGTGGGATAGCTTGCATGTGCCCCTCACAGTGGGAAAACTTGTATGTGCCAATATCAGTGGGCAAACTTATATGTACCAGTCCAGTGGGCAAACTTGTATTTGCCAGTCACAGTGGGGAAACTTGTATGTGCCAATCACAATGGGCAAACTTGTGTGTGCCCGTCACAGAGGCCTCTGATGAAGTGGACGTTCTTCCATGAAATGCGTCAGGCTGGGAACATGTCTGTACTACTAATTTGCGAATATGATGTTATTGAATAAAGATTAACTTTTATCTATCCCGAGTGGTGGTCCCATTTCTCTTTGGAACTAATCTTCGATACAAGTTAAGCACGGGGTAGGGGCTTCTATGGATGTACCGTGCCAGGTGGAGTTGATTCGGAGTGCCGCTACTGGAGGATTGGAGACGGAGTTTGAAGAAAAAAAGTTTGTTCACTATCACGATCATCCAGCTAGAAACTGCAGAGGCAAAAGCAGCTGAAAGCACCAGCAGTCTCTCAGTTCTGCTGATAATTGCAACATGTTCCTCTGCTCCAAGTGCTGATTAGACAAACAATGTTGCAATTATCAGCAGAACAGAGGAGAGTTCGATACTGTTTCCAGCTGCTTTTGCTCTGCTGTTTCTTGCTGGATTAGATTGTGACAAGCAGTGTTTCGCTAGCCAGGCGAGCAGTTCATTTAGCGGGTGGAACACCCGGCTAGAAGATGCTGGGGAGAACAAACGGGAGGGAGGGAGAGGGAGAGGGAGGGAGAGGGTGGGAGGGAGGGGGAGAAGGGCTGCAGTACGCATGCCAAATTTCTCCCGGAGGGAGATAGGAGGCAGAGTCCTATATGGACTTCTATCCTCCTGGTGGGCAGTTTTGGGACTTAGGGGGGGGAATACAGGAGAACCTTATGGAGCTGGGATGTGAGGTAAGGATTTATACACTACATGGGGGTAATTAGTGGGGGGGATTATAGTTTGTGGTGTACATGCCCTTTAAAGTGTCTGCTGAACTGGATGGAGGGTTCAGCAGCACTGTTTGGTCATCCCTCCATTTCAACAGACACCGTTAAGTCAGCCCTCCAGTTCACCAGACACTGTTAAGTAAACAGTGGATGGTGAACTGAAGAGCTGACCTTACAGGGATGGTGAACTGGAGGGCTAACTAACATTGGCTGGTGTGTAATGGAGGGATGACCTACCAGTGTCTGCTGAACTGGAGGGCTGACCAGACCTGACAGTGCTGTTAAACGGTGGGCTGACTAGCAGGGGAAGAGAGGGCTAACTTGCAGTGTTTGGTGAACTGGAGATCTGACCTGCCAGCATCTGGGAACTGGAGGCTTGACCTAACAGTGTTTGGGGAATGGAGGGCTGACTTGGCAGGGTCTGGTGAACTGATGGACCTCAGCGATTCTTTTTCCGGAGTGCGCCTATGCCAACTTGGGGGGTAAGGTGGATGTTTGCATACTGAACTGAAGGGCCGACCTAACATTGTCTTATAAGATGGAGGGGGACTAAACAGTGTATGCTGAACTGAAACTGACCAAACAGTGTCTGCTGAATGGAGGGCTGACCTTACAGTGGCTGCTAAAATGGAGAGCTGACCTACAGTGGCTGTGAACTAGAGGGTGACGCCTACAGTGGCTGCTGAACTAGAGGGCTGACCTACCAGTGTTGCTGAACTAGAGGGCTAACCTAACAGTGGCTACTAAACTGACCGGACAGTCTTTTGAACTAGAGGGATGAGCAGACAGTGTCTGCTGAACTGGAGGGCTGACTTAACATTGGCTGGTGAAATGGAGGGCTGGAGGGTTAGCAGCCACTGTTAGGCAGCCTTCTATTCACCAGACACTGTTAGTTAGTCCAGGCCACAGGATACATACCCATTTTTGCAGGAACATGTAGAGGCGGCTTGAAAGTTTGGCTCAGGTGCCAAAAGGTCTAGAAGCCCCCCAGAAACTAGGGGTCACTGAATCATGTATCACTAGGGGCTACTAAATTTGGTAATGGGGGCAGTTATTTACTAGGGGCCATGAATTGGGTATCACTGGGAGCACTAAAGTGGTTATCACAGGGGTAAATTTCAATGGGGACCTCTGACTCTGTTCAATTTTGGGGGCTACTGAATTGGTACCACTGAGGGCCACTAAATGTGGGATCTTGGAAGGGGCAGTTAATATAGTTTACTGGGGGGCCTCTGATGCTCTCACTTTTGGGGGGCCACTGAATTGGGTAAACTTGGGGCCACTAAATGTGGTATCACCAGGTATCACTATAGTTAATCTAAACCAGGAGCGGTGGGGAAATTTCTAATTTGTCTAATGGAGCAGACCTCATTCTGGCAGCCAGAACAGCATTCCAAGAATGTAGACCCCAGTTACAGCACTCAGAAACACCTGTTCCGGCAGCCACAAAAGAGCCCAAAGGGTACATATCCATGTTCTATCAGTCAGAACAGCATTCCAAGGGTGCAGACACTGTTCCAGTAGCAAGATCTGAGTTCCCAGGGTGCAGACCCCTTCTCCGTCCATCAGAACAGAACTCCCAGGGTGCAGAACTCAATTCTTGACACCAGAACATGAGCATTTCCTCATTCTCTGAGCCCGGAACATAATTCCCAGGGGGAATTCCCCCATTCTGGCCACAAGAACAGTGTTCCCCAGGTGCCGACCCCTGTTCTGGCCACCAGAACAGAGTTCCAAGGGTGAAACCCCCCATTCCGGCCACCAGAACACAGTTCCCAGTGTGAAAACCCCCATTTCAGCCACCAGAACACAGCTCCCAGGGTGAAAAGCCCTGTTCCGGCCACCAGAACAGAGTTCCCAGGCTGTAGACCCCTGTTCTGGCCACCAGAACAGCATTCACAGGGTGAAAAGCCCTGTTCCGGCCAACAGAACAGAGTTCCCAGGTTGCAGACCCCTTTTCCGGTCACCAAAAATGAGTTCCTAGAGAGAAAAGTCCTGTTCCAGCCACCAGAACAGAGTTCCCAGGAAGCAGACCCCGGCCACAAAACACAGTCCAAGGGTGAAAAGCCTGTTCCGGCAAATCAGAACAGAGTTCCCAGGATGCAGACCGTTGTTTGGCCACCAGAACAGGTTCCCAGGGTGTAGGCCACTGTTCGGCACCAGAACAGCATTTCAGGGTGAAAAGCCCGTTCTTGCCCACAGAACACAGTTCTCAGGGTGAAAAAACCTGTTTCAGCCACCAGAACAGAGTTTCCCAGGCTGCAGACCCCTGTTCCGGCCACCAAACAGGGTTCCCAGGGTGAAAAGCCCGTTCCGGCCACCACAGAACGAGTTCCCAGGGTGTAAAACCCCCGTTCAGGCCACCAGAAACAGGTTCCCAGGGAGCAGACCCCCGTTCCGGCCACCAGAACAGAGTTCCCAGGAGCAGACCCCCCGTTCCGGACAACAGAACAGAGTTTCCCAGATGCAGACCCCTGTTCGGCCACACAATCAGGTTCCAGGGTGAAAAGGCCTATCCGGCACCAGAAAGAGTTCCAGGGTGTAAACCCCGTTCGGCCACCAGAACAGAGTTCCCAGGATGCAGACCCCTGTTCGGAGGACCCCCAGAAAGCAAGTTTCAGGGTGGCAAAACCCTGTTCCAGCTGCCAGAACAGATAGTTCCCAGGGTGCAGGACCATGTTCCGGCCACCAGAACACAGTTTCCCAGGTGTAAACCCCAATTCGGCTACACCAGAACAGAGTTCCCAGGGTAAACATCCTTGGCCACCAGAACAGAGTTCCAGGGTGCAGACCCCCGTTCCAAGCACAGAACAGAGTTCCAGGGTGCAGGACCCCCATTCCGGCTATCAGAACAGAGTTCCCCGGGTGTAGACCCCTGTTTCGCCACCAAAACAGAGTTTCTCAGGGTGGGAAAGCCCTGTTTGGCCACCAGAATCAACAGTTCCCCGGGTGCAGACCCTGTTCGGCAACCAGAACAGAGTTCCCAGGGTGAAAAGCCCTGTTCCGGCTACACCAGGAACAGAGTTCCCAGGGTGAAAAGCCCTGTTCCGACCACCAGAACAGAGTTCCCAGGGTGTAAACCCCTGTTCCGGCTACACCCAGAACAGAGTTCCCAGGGTGGTTAAACCCCTGTTCCGGCTACACCGCACGAGTTCCCAGGTGTTGAAAAGCCCTGTTCCGCCACCCAAAACAGAGTTCCCAGGTGAAAACCCCCGTTTCAGGCAACCAGAAAAAGAGTTCCCAGGATGCAGACCCCTGTTCCGGCCACCAAACAAGAGTTCTCAGGGTGGAAAGCCCTGTGTCCGGCCACCAGAACAGAGTTCCAGGGTTGGCGGAACCCCCATTCCGGGCCACCAAAACAGAGTTCTCAGGTGGAAGCCCTGTTCTGGCCATTAGAATAAAGTTCCCAGGGTGCAGACCCCTGTTCCGGCAACCAGAAACGATCCCAGGTGTGAAAAGCCCTGTTCGGCTACACCAGAAAAGAGTTCCCAGGGTGAAAAGCCCTGTTCCGACCACCAGAAACAGGTTTCCAGGGTTTTGTAAACCCCTGTTCCGGCTACACAGAACAGAGTTCCCAGGGTGTAAACCCCTGTCGTTCTACACCAGAAAGAACGAGTTCCCCGGTGACAAAGCCCGGTTCCGGCCACCAACACAGAGTTCCCAGGGTGTAAACCCCCGTTTCAGGCCACCAGAAACAGAGGAGGTCCCCAGGATTGCAAGACCCCTGTTGCCCGGACCACAGAACACGGTGTCCCAGGGTTTTGCAAATCCCTGTTTCCAGCTGGCAAGAAACAGAGTTCACAGTGTGCAGACCACGTTATGCCACCAGAACAGAGTTCCCAGGTGTAAACCCCCGTTCCGCCACCAGACAGGTCTCCCAGGGTTGCAGACACCGTTCCGTGCCACCAAGAACAGAGGTTCCCAGGGTGCAGACCCCCGTTACGGCCACACACAGAGTTTCTCAGGGTGGAAAGCCCTGTGTACGGCCACAACAGAAATAAAGTTCCACAGGGTGCAAGCCCCTGTCCGGAAACCAAAAAGTGTCCCCAGGGTGAAAAGCCACTGTTACGGCCCACCAGAACAGAGTTCCCGGTTAAAAAAACCTGTTCCGGCCACCAGTAACCAGAGTTTCCCAGGTGGGCAGACCTCGCTCCGGCCCAGACAGGAGTCCCGGGTAGAAACCCCGTTCCAGCACCAGAAGAACAGAGGTTCCCAGCTGCAGACCCAGTTGGGCACCAGAACAAGTCCAGGGTGGTAAAACCCCGTACGGCCACAAGAACGAGGTTCCCAGGGTTGCAGACAAACTGGTTATGGCCACTAGAACAGCGTTCTCAAGGTGTACGAATTAGATTTCAGTAATCTAAATCTTAAATTATTTAGTGAGGTGTAATTGTTGACAATCTTTCAATTAGATGGCCGCTATTGTTTTTTCGTTCGTTCCGGCGGACGGTTCCAGTTTATCTAGTCCCTATGTGTGCTACCTCACTCGCATGCAAACAACACAATCATCAAGAAAAATTTCAGAAGATTTCAGAGTAGGCGACTAGTGCGAGAATAGTAGGGAAATCCCTGAAATTCGGGAGAGGGGGTGGCTAGATATATGTTGTTGGCAACAACAGTCCTTCATCTTGTGCTGCGTTAGGCTATGCACAATTATTGTCCTTTTTAGCGTCTACAGACTGTGCTGGAGTCTCTCATTGTCCAAGCCTATTTCTCCTTCATGTCGCCTGTAGGTGTGAACCAGATCATCGCAAAAGCGAAAGTGAAAACCTTCCTAAATTTACACACAGGAGCAATATTGTGCAGCAAATACCTCATTCCGAGCACCGGGTTTGGGTGAAAGTTCACCTTTAACTGTGCCCACTAGGCATGAGCTGGTATGGTAATGGGCCTGTGATGTGGTTTTCTGGTTTGAACTGGTTTCTTGGACCTAGGAGGGGACAGAAT
>JAACNH010009585.1:0-10971 GCA_019447015.1 Hymenochirus boettgeri
CATTTTTATGAATGAAAACTGTAAACAAATTTTCTCGAGTAGCTTAAACAATATGTCTTCACCAGTAACACTGATGGATTCATCATTTCCCAGTGTTAACTTATAATGGTGGTAATAGAGTTAAAGATAAGCAAATATTTTGCGTTAAAGGGTATCTCCACTCGTATTTTCAAGATTTGGGAATCCAGTTCTATTGAAGAACGGGAGGTAAAGGAGCTGTGCCTTACCTTCCGTTCTTCAATAGAACAAACAGGAGCCAGGAGAGAAGGTAAGAAACGTACCCGCTCGTTCGCTCCCCCGGCGCGTAGTCTGACAGGTCCCGACGGACCCTGTCTTCTATGCGCATGCGTGATCTATGCGCATAGAAGACAAGGAAAATACGAGTGGAGCTACCCTTTAAAAATAGGCTTCAAAACGTACACAATTTCTGTCTTGGAATTTATGGCATCTTTTGAGATACACGTGAAATCTATTTGTTGGCACTGAAGGGTTAATGGCAATCTGTGAAAGTGCTGGCAATGAAAGTGTTAATGCCAATACTCTTGGAGGGCTAGGCCACACTACTGCGCTTTTAAGGGCAATGGGATTGCTATTTGATCACACTAGGGCACCAAGTTGGATAGAAAGGGTCCTAAGTATATTAAGATGTCATGTAAATAACTGCCGTAAGGTTTAGGGCCATCTGCCAGATAGTATAATACCAGGAACAACTACAGAATAAAACAATCCACAAAACTTCTGAGTCAGCAGGACAACTTAATCAGAACCTGATCTTGTCCAGAAGAAGCCATCCTAGACATACTAAACTTTCAAAATTACTAGCCCATTTTAATACAATGTTATAGCACAATAGCATTATTCTTTGCAATTAAAAGGGATCTGTCAACCCTACTGGCCGCTAATTACAAGTTAGAAAATGTAAGCAGACCCTGCAATTAAACAGAGGATGCTATAGGAAGGACTAAAGATCTGACATGGACTGTGTCAAAAAGCATGCATTGTCACATGACAATTCCTCACTGTTGAGTCTACTGGTGTACCTTACAGCAATCTTTCTTTTCTACATTACATTACTGAAGTTCTATTAAGGTTAAATAATACAAATGAATCACAATCAGCTTTAACAACACAGGTGTGCTGGGACAGAAATTTGCATGGTCAAGTGAGCCACAATCTGAAGAAGCTTGAGAGGCTTGAATAATGAAAAGCGAATAACAATCTTAATTCAGATGAGTTAGGGAGTTATAACTAGAAGACCCTGTGTTCTATTAATCGTACATAATTATACACATAAAATGTAATTTGCTTATCTAATTGATACCATATCTAAATGGTCATTAAACATCAATGTGGTCAAGATATACTTATAATGAACAGAATTTTAAGGGCATTGCTGTTACTTTATGACCTTGTTGTAAAATAGCGATGTGGTCGGTAAAAGGATCCTACCCTCTGAACCAGGCATGCTCAATGCACTTTACCCAGAAGGAAAGAGAAAACATTACTGTATATCCCTGTGCTAAGAGGAGCAGGTGTGAACAAGTTACAGGACACAAATAATTCCTAGAAAAAAATCATTTTACCCACTAAGGTGAATGCACACACTGTACATCCACTTAACCTACGTTCATAAACTTATGACACTCAGGCTAACTAATGTGCTCATGGGACAGAACAATTAAAGTGATGTCAAACTAAACAGTCAAGGGGAACTCTTTGTGAGCTAAGGATTATAAAATGAACCCTGCTCTGCTGTGTATTGTGCCCAGTTGGGCAGCAGCGTTTTACAAATTTATGAAAGCAAAAAAGTCAAGCTGCACAGATGTTGGCTGACTTATTATGACACAACAGAGAGAAAACTACAAACTAATAGAAAATGAATGTCCACAACTGTATTTTCAACATACTGTACATACTGATATTAGGAGGAAATTAAAATCACATTATCTTTTTTACTTGTGCATTTTGTGTTTTGTTATGCAAAAGTCTGCAATGCACTTTTGTCAAACACAGCAGCCACAGGAAAGTATTTAGCCTGGCCACTTACCATATGGATGCTACCCTGCTCTCCAGGTGACAATCCTGAATCAGTGATCATGTAAGCTCAAGCAGAACTTTACAGATGTTTGGTCTACGGTGAATAAAAAGGACCCGGCCACAGGCATACGAATCTGGAAGGAAAGAGAGGAGGTTTAGAGGCCTATAAATGCAATGATTAAATATCTTTAATTGCACCAGGATATAGTAACCAAATGCCATACATGCTCAGCTAACAAGATTTGAATTTTATTTCCACTTTAATAATTTAGTGGCTACACAGATGTTATCAGCTTAACATATTAATCTACTGCACATGTATGGAGGAATATACAGAGAGCTGCCCAGCTAAGGTCCATATAAGTATTTTGTAGGGATGTATAAAGGCTGCAATGTGCAAGGCAGGTTGAGATGATATGTGAGCCTTCACAGTGGAAGTGATGTAATTAAATCAGAAATAAACGCTTTGAACTCAATGCCTCCCCCCATTAAAAGAACTCAAGGTGAGGACCAGAAATGCAAGGCCCTTTTCCCTGGGTGTGCATTAGTTTAGAAGAAATAATAACTTAACTTGTGATTACCATGTATGATCTGCTTCACCCCCTTTACTTGACCAATGGAAAGACACTCTTCTTGCAGAGCTTGCCTTTCAACTGGCCGAGTCCAGGACGCTGTGAGGGGGCCGGGCGAACCAGACGAGTGAATGTGACTTTAGTTAAGTGTTTCTACCAAACTACTGCAAGCTATTGAGTTTAAAAATGTTATATAGGAATGTGTGGGACGCTATTGTGCATAACTAATGACAATTAAGAGTGTCTATGTCTCCCACTACTTTTCTGTAATGTTTCTAACATTTCCCTCCAATTTACTTTCAAATTAAAATATTTTTTATTTCTTTCAACCTTATTTTATTTCTTACACCTTCTTTCCAGACATAGCAGCCCTTCTCTCTAATTGCAAGTAAGTAGTGGACCTGAGTGCGAATCTGTATACTATAAAAAAAACAACAAAAAACCCAGCATTTTTGGTTGCCAAAGCTTTATATTAATTTCTGAAAGAAACCTTCCATCTGATTACATTTGTCTCCAATTAATCTGTGAGCACAGAGCACTCTACAGCTGCATGTAAAGGCGAATTGGAAAAGTCTGTGTTGGGGGAAGGGAGAAGTCTGTGTGTGGCATTGCAAGACCTCAGTAATTCACAGGCTGCCCTCCCTCCCCCCACCACACCCCTGCCGCAAGCCTGGAAAAAGAAAGCGTAAAAGAAATATAAAACGTAGTGGGAGAGGGAGAGAGACAGAGGAAAAGGGCCAAATCCAGCAGAGAGAGGGAGAGACAGAGAATAAAAGTATTTCCAGGCCTTTCTATCCATGCTATCGCCTTTTCATAGCTGTCCGGCAGCAATGGGAATAAGTGTTAGGGGTAGAGGTGCTTAAAGGTGGGGCAACTAGTTTAATAAAGTAGAAAATGATTAGAGCTCTTTAGACAAGGTTAACAAATCATCTCCTGACATTTCCCTGATAAAGCTATGGGTCGGTAGTTTGATTGTATAAGGATGTCTACGCAAAGACATTAAGGTTCATTCTGTTCAGCTAACAGCTCAGGAGCTGCAACGCTTGTGATTGTAACTTTATTAGATGAATAATACAGTAAGTGCCAGTTACACAGATATTTCTGTTTGGCGAACAATATTTCCATATTTCGGTCAGCCTGATATATCAGAGGTATTTTTATAGTCGCCACCAAATGATGTTGGATCTTTCATCCAAATTGGACAAAAGGATGATCACCCATGGTGGTAAACATCTCGGGTGATCGTGTGGTCTCCATTTCGTCCCGGCCAACCGGTTAATGGTGCCCAAAAAATCTGGCGGTGTATACCTAGCCTTAAAGGGCAAGTCCAGTCCCAAAATGAAAACTTACATACAGGTAAATCACCCCCCAAAAGCCTAAAAGGTAATAGTTTGAAAACTGAAATATATAAGTCTAACCTGAAATCCTGCACAATGTCCTGTTTCCCCTGTTTCTGCTTCCTGGTTCTTCCTGTTAGTAACTGTCAGTTATGGATTTGACAGTTGACAACACAGCCAATGACTAATGTTAATCCCCTGTCTGCCTCTTCTGAGCATGCTCAAGCTCAGTACAGGCTCAGTACAGGTTTCTAAATTGCTCAGTTTCCATGAGGCACCCAGAAGCATAGCAGGCATACAGTAATGAATTCATAGGACAAAGTAGGATATATCAACATATTTTAAAGAGGCCATTCTTTCTAAAAGATGTTCTTATGAGGGTGGAGTTGTCCTTTAAGGTGGCCATACATATATACAATTTTACTTACCCAACCGATTGATCCTGCTGGAACCGCCTCTTCCATTCTTCTATGTGGCCAACATGCGATCGCAAAATCCCATTCAGTTTGTAATTGCATGCCGGTTGCATAGAAGAACAGGGGAGGTGGCTCCGGCAGGATCGATTGAATGTTGGTCAGGTAAGCAAAATCGAATATATGTATGGCCACCTTAAAACAGAACTGTATCAGTCTAATGCTGGCCATTCATTATCCCTACAGTGTCAAGCAGTCTGTATCAAAATAAGCACCCTAGTTTGTCGGAATGTTGCAGGAAGCATCAAGTCTTGTACATACAGCGTAAGTGAAGTAAAGAGCTTTAGTGATGTGGCTACCCTAACTCACAAAATAAAGAAACATATTTATAAATGTGCACAGTGTGTATTCTGTTACCATGTACCCCAGTGACTGCAGTGCAAAATAACAATGTGATCATGAAATAACGATGCTGACCAATACTAAAACCATTCTTCATTATTTCACATCACAGTCATAAAATAAATGCATGCTATCAGTGTTTCACAATGGGATTGCAAAATCCAGATAACGATATTTGCGTGATGACGGTATGGCGGTATTTCAATTCTGTATCTATAATCAGAACATAACTAGCACAGAAAAATTCTGCTTTTACATATTACTGGATCTTAAATAGGATTGTTATTAGACCCCCATTATGCTATGTACATATATATTTAGAAATAATTACAGTGTCCCTGCTGATAACTTAGCTAATAAAGTTATAGCAGTTATAGCAATTACACACATTCTAAATCTAATTTATTTATCGATTTCTGTTGTATATTCATTACCTAAAACGGCATCAACAGTATTAGGAATCCAGTGGAATTCCTTTCTAACTAAAAGGCATCGTACAGAACAGAGCCTTATATTTTATAGCTGTTTCTGAAGGTGCCCATACACATGTGCCTCACGTGTTTCGTGCTGTAATTAGCACTTCATCAGAGGCATAGCTGACACACAAGCCAAGTTATGACAATTTATTAAGAACCTGGTGTGTTAATCTCTCCCAGAGTTTACACAGATGTCTGTGACTTCTGTGTAAACTGACTTGGGTCAGGGATTCAATGGGTTCCAAATCATGACATTATCATTGCCCGTAAAAATGTGGTATATAATCAGGGCCAGCCTTAGGATGAAAAGCACCCTGTGCAAGATTTGTTACTGGCGACTAGCACCCCCCTTCAAAACACCCCCCTGGGCACACACAATACGCTGCTGAATGCTGCTTGCCTTGGCCTGCTTCAAATCAAGTCTGCCACCTGCGCTTACTGTCTTTCAGTATTTGTATTGCGTGCTTGTGTATATCCTGCGTACATCATTACATAACACAGACACAGCACAGAATAAGTGCACAGACACAGCACAGAATACAGACATCTTAAGGCTTATCTGTGTTGGGGCTTTCTCTGTGGGTTGGTGCTGATACATTTGATCTGCAGGACTGTAACTGGGGGGACTGTGGCACTGATGTCCAACTTTGACCTACAAGTCAGTGACGTAAGACGCTGGCTGGCGCCCCCCTGATAATGCAACCTGTACAGGTCATCCATATCAAAGGCCGGCCCTGGGTATATTTATCTTTTGCTAGGTCAACTGCAGTGTGAGCACTATGAAGCTTAGATTTATCACATGGAATGTGAGGGGCTGGAAGTCCCCCCCCCCCAAATAACATATGCTGCTTTGGAAACTCACAATCCGATTCCAATAGAATCGGGTCATGAGTTTACCGATGTGACTACCATGGAACAATCGTACCCTATAAACCTTATAAGGAATGGCCGCCTGTTCATGCCATAGATGTGTGCTATTGTTATAGGCACCCTATACTTAGTAGGTCAATGGTAACAATCCAACGGAAATTTTCATTATGTCACTGTTCTCCTAAAACGTTTGGGGACAAAACCACTTCACACAATTTCTCCATTCAGGAGTTGGCACTAAAGGCACAGGGCTTAGTTTTATCAGGATGAGTTACTTTCCAGTCAGAGATGCCTGGTTTTCCTACCGTGTTGTATTGTAGAGTCACAGGTAAGCTCAAATGAGCATCTTTCTCTTATCTATTGGATACCTAATTATTTGAGTCGAATTTCTCCTTGCACACGTCTTAAGCTAAGTACACACATTAATAATAAAGATCCAATCCCAACAGTACCAATGGCATCAGTCCTTTTTTTGTGTGTGTACTACAAAAACAAACGTTTCCAATGCTGACACGTTTTTTGGCTCTACACAGTCATTGTGGACCTACAATTACTCTCAATCGCAGTCAGCTCCCTGTAATATGGTAGATGCACAGTGGTTTGGGAAAGTAACCCTTAGTCAGGTACATGAACCTAATGAAGAGTTACTTTGTTCACACTAAAAAACATTTTTAGCGCTGTTTTTACAAAAGTGTGAACTAGTGTAAACAAAAGTGAACAAGCAATTACATAACACATGTGTGGCAATGGTTATGATGAAAGAGGGGTTAAAATGTTCAAACCTTCCCCCCAAGCCTTTCCTCTACAAAAGCCTGCAACATTGGAATTAAGTTAGATTTCCCCTTGACAGCATTGCTAGTTGCAGCGCATCAAATTGCTTTGCTTAAACTCTCAGCAGGTCTTTTCAGCAGCGGAGTGGATGTCAGTGAATGGAAGCTTTGGAAGTCAAGACATCGGAGGCCAAAGTCTTAAAATCATACAGTTAAAACCAAGGCACTCCAAGATCCTCCAAGCAGTTTGCAGGGCCACTTAGAAAGTTTGTCTTGTAATTGAGTAAATTGTTTACCCTTTTCTTTAGACTTTCTCTTCCCCTTCTTCCCTGGACTTGCCTTCAATACCCCCCCTTTTCCCACTGTCCAGCATTCTGCACAGACCATATAATCATGCCAAACAGCCCTCTGCATTACAATGGTCAGGCTCTTCTCTGCCTCATAATTGAACAGGGCCAAGGGTCCGTTTTATTAGCTGTGTGATTTAAAGCTAAACCGTTTGACTGTCTTTTTAACACAGGCCTGTGCAAGCATCAGGCGTGGGTTGAATTATAATGTCAGAGGAAATATGCCAAAAGAGGGAAATATCAGACGGAAACTTTCACTTAAATACTAAGCAAAGTGAATTTCTAGCTAATTAAGCTAAATGCTTTCTAAATTACCAAAGATGTAGTTCTCCTTAATAAAATCTTTAAACGTAATCCTCACCAACGGAGATACAAAAATATTGCACAAGTAGCACAAACGCGAGGATGATTTTCCCATGTCAGTACCTTGCAATGTTGGGGTATCACTTTTTTTTTACTATTGTCTAACAGAAAAAATAAAGAAAAGAAAAAAAAAAGAATGTACATTCTATATCTCAGGGACAATGAATTTCTAATAATAGGATTAGGTATTCTTTATTACAAATATAACAAACTCTATAGTAAACTGTAATTGTTTCGTAAACACCTCATCTGTAGTGTCAACTAAAGCATGGTACACACCATGCAATATTTAGACCCGTTCCACCGATAGATCAGTGTAACAGTTGGCCAACCATTCATTCATCCGAATCAGACATGTCTAAAAACCACGGCCGTTCATGTGGTCCACTATGAAATGCCTGCTTGCTCACGGCAAACTGTCGGCCACGGCAACTATAGCCGCAACCGGCAGTCCTTCCTCCTGGCTGACTGGTCGTTAAAACCGAATGGTCGGTCAGGAGGAAATGTTGCATGGTGTGAACCATGCTTAACGCCTTTTGGCAACCTATATAGATGATTTGGTGTATTTTCTGGCAGCCTAAGGGTTGATACACATGGTCTAATATTTTGGCCCATTTGATGTCCTGGACTGATATTAAGTTGGGTCAATATATTGGTCACAATTTTCAACACAACCTGATAGATTGCAAAATCAGTCAAGATGAAATAACACCACAAGCACTGATGATCAGTATATCAATCAGTAGGTATGTCATAGATATTGGGCCTTTAGTTTGCCTGTGTTTACCAGCCATAGAGTTCAATATGAAAATGTACCTCCTAATGCATTTTATTAAAAGGGTTTCTCCATCCCAAATCTAAAATTTTCTGTAGTGTAGGAAACCCCCCCAACCCCAACCCTATCTTTAAAAGGTGCCCAGAAATAGACTTACTCACCTTAGTTCCCTCTGCCTCTATTCCTAATACTGGAAACAGAGTAGCAATAGGGACCAATCACAGATGTGGCTGCCTGTTAGAAGAGAGATCCAAGTAAACGTGGTCAGGTACATCTATTTTTGGCCACGTTTTAAAGATAAAACCTGGGCATTTATGGTTGGGGGGGTCCCCTGCAGTGTATAATTTTTAGTGTGCTGCATTGACGAGAGCTCCAGAGGGGGGAAAGCTCCCCTGCCCATGCCAGAATCCTCTTTACAGGAATCCTTATTACACACAGGAAAAGACTCCTACTCTCCATTTTCTGGACTTTGAACAGGTGCAGTGTGACAACCATAAGGAGCAGAGAAGAAAGGTAAGATTTTTTTTAACACTACTTATCAGGGCCAGCAGTGGGCCAAATTTTAGTTTTGGGGGTGGACATGACTTTTAATTAGAAATTGTACAGGATAGGTTCTGATCATTGGACTAAGTATGAAAATTAGGGGAGTGGCCTTCTTATTACTTTTCCAATATTAAAGAATGTTGTAAAAAAATTCAAAACTGCAAAGAAGGCAAATATGTTAAATTGAAACTGCAGACTTTCCAAAACAGAATTTAGTACTTTCTTTAACAACAATATGAAGGGGATAGAATTTAAGAACACTTGGAACAAATTCCTATTTACAAACAGAATATCTCTTATGTAGGGGATAAGACAAAATCAGGGAGATTCAATTAAAGTTCTAACCGTTAAAAATGGTGCTAGTATTGCCCCAACCAATCAGATGTTAGCTTTCAAATGTTAAATAAGATCTGATTGGTTGGGGCAAAATTAGCACCATTTTTAATCATAGGAATGTTTATTGAATCTCCCTGTATATATATAGCACAACCCTACCAGATGGCAATATATTAAAAAAAAAACAAGAAATCTTAAATGAGTTTCGTTTCATTATCAATTCTAATGACCATTAACATTATTAATGTTTAATTATTAAGTGAAACCAGATTACTATTATTTATACAAGCTCAGATCACAAATATCTATATATTTTATCCAACTGTGGGTATTTTAGATGGGATTTTTTTACAGATGTTGCTTTAATTGAATTTGTTTTTGCCCTAAAAAATCATATAAATTCAATTTAATTTATATGATTTCAAACTTTGGTGGGCCATGGACTTCAAATAACACACATGGATTTGATTTGTGGCTACTACTCCCCCTTCATTCCTAACACCCATACTTTACTGCAGACTCTACATTGACACACCCACGCAGCCACCACAGCAGTGCACATATATCCAGAATTAAGTACAGCATCCAACTATTAACATAAAGTGACAATGAGAACAGTTTAAAATGTATCTGTAACATCCCAGTCAGCATACAGTACAGGACAGGGTACAAAGATTATTATTATTATTATTGCTAATACATGCCTAAATGTAACTATGTTTATATTAAAATCTCGAGATTCTAGATAACGACCGTCACAGATATAGCAACCAAATTAGAAATAACGGATAGAGAGGTCAGCCTCACTGTTTAACTTTGTGTGTGTATTTCTAATATGTCTTCACTGCTTACAAATGTCAATAGGACACTTCATGACTCAATCACAATGTTCTAATGATACTAAAGCAAATATAAAAAATGTTGCTTGTTTGTCTCGAGAGCTAATCAAAATATTTCTTTTAAAAAAACTGTTTATATCATTGCATTATACTTACTGATGTTTAATATAACCTATGTATTTCTAAATGAATGTAAACTCCAAAATAGCTGCATAGACATCACTACAAACAGCTCTTCAATCAATATGTTAGAGATCACACGGCATCGATATTCCGATCAATTCGATCAATTTGATTGGATTATCGAAGACTCTTTTTCAGGTTTTTGATAGACCAATTGGCAATATTGATCAGTCTATCAAAAAAACCTGATTGGACAAGATGGAAAAATTTCCATCAACCCCTTCTACCAGAACCAATAAAGCAAGGAATCGTCAGGGCACTAGCGAAGTATATCACCAAAAATTGTATTTGTATGCGGGTGCTCTACAGATATAGATAAAGGCTAAATCAAGTAAAAGGAAAAAAGGAAAACCTGTGGCACTCCAATCAAGGTCACTGATACATCCAATATATACTAAAAACCCTTTATTGTGACAATGTATGGTCAAGGCAAAACATACATTTAAAAACACTTAAAAATATATGTACAATGTCCAAAACAGGATCATACACCACCCTGAAAATAAAAAGATGCCATATAGCTGAAGATGGTAGATAAAGGGACAAAAATGGTAAAGTGCTAACAAAATGAATATATAACTCCCTAAGGGAAGTGAATAGTATAATGAACACCCCTAGTTAAATCCTCAACAGCAAGGATGAAAAATATAAATAGGTATATATCAATATATGGCAACTAGCCCAATAAATATACACAAAGAAGAAAAA
>JAACNH010009586.1:0-10962 GCA_019447015.1 Hymenochirus boettgeri
CACAGTGGAAAAACTTGCATGTGCCAGTCACACGGTGGGCAGACTTGCATGTACCAGTCACACGGTGGGCAGACTTGCATGTACCAGTCACAAGGTGGGTAGATTTGCATGTACCAGTCACACAGTGGGCAGACTTGCATGTACCAGTCACACTGTGGGAAAACATGTATGTACTAATTACAGTGGGCAAACTTGTATGTACCTGTCACACGGTGGGCAGACTTGCCTGTACCAGTCACACAGTGTGCAGACTTGCATGTACCAGTCACAAGGCGGACAGATTTGCATGTACCAGTCACACAGTTGGCAGACTTGCATGTACCAGTCACACTGTGGGAAAACTTGTATGTACTAGTCACAGTGGGAAAACTTGTATGTACCAGTCACATGGTGGGCAGATTGCATGTACCAGTCACAACAGGGCAGACTTGCATGTACACAGTCACAGTGGGCAAACTTTCATGTTGTACCAGCCACAGTAGGAAAAACGCGTATATGCCAGTCACAGTGGGAAAACATGTATGTGCTAGTCACAGTGGGCAAATTGTATGTACCAGTCACACAGTAGGCAGATTTGCATTATACCAGTCCACACGGTGGCAGACTTGCATGCCCCATTCACAGTGGGTAAACTTATATGTGCCAGTCACACAGGGGAAACTTGCATGTACCAGCAACAGTGGGAAAAACTTTATATGCCAGTCACCATGGGGTAAACATGTATGTGCCAGTCACAGAGCGCAAACTTGTATGTAGCAGTCACAGTAGGTAAAATTGTATATACCAGTCACAGTGGAAAAACTTGCATGTGCCAGTCACACGGTGGGCAGACTTGAATGTACCAGTCACATGGTGGGCAGACTTGCATGTACCAGCCACACATTGGGCAAACTTGCATGTACCAGTCAAACTGGGAAAACTTGCATGTATGAGTCACATGGTGGGCAGACTTGCATGTACCTGTCACACGGTGGGGAGACTTGCATGTACCAGTCCAACTGTGGGCAAACTTGCATGTACCAGTCACAGTGGGCAAACTTGAATGTACCAGTCACAGTGGGAAAACTTGCATGTACCAGTCACAGTGGGAAAACTTGCATGTACGAGTCACACGGTGGGCAGACTTGCATGTACCAGCGACATGGTGCACAGACTTGCATGTACCAGTCACACGGTTGGCAGACTTGCATGTACCAGTCACACTGGTGGGTTGACCTAACAGTATCTTCTGAACTGATCTAACAGTGTCTCCGTAACTGGAGGGCTGAACTTAATGTGTCTGCTGAACTCGAAGGCTGGAGGGTTCAGCAGTCACTTTTTGGTCAGCCCTCAATTTCATCAGACACTGTTATGTCATCCCACCAGTTCACCAGCAACTGTAAGGTTAACACAGGATGGTGAACTGGAGGGCTGACTTAACAATGTCTGCTGCACTGGAGGGCTGACCTAACAGTGTCTGCTGAACTGGAGGGATGACCTACCATTGTTTGCTGAATTGGAAGGCTGATCTATCAGTATCTGCTGAACTGGAGGGCTGACCTACCAGTGTCTGGTTAACTGGAGGGCTGACCTACCAGTGTCTGGTGAACTGGAGGGCTGACCTAACAGTGTCTTGGGAACTGGAGGGCTGACCTAACAGTGTCTTGGGAACTGGAGGGCTGACCTAACAGTGTGTGAAGAACTGACCGAACAGTGGTTGCTGAATTGGAGAGCTAACCTAACAGTTACTGGAGGGCTGACGTAACAATGTCTGCT
This sequence comes from Hymenochirus boettgeri, assembly GCA_019447015.1. Classification (NCBI taxonomy): domain Eukaryota; kingdom Metazoa; phylum Chordata; class Amphibia; order Anura; family Pipidae; genus Hymenochirus; species Hymenochirus boettgeri. The sequence goes on from JAACNH010009586.1 coordinate 1,756, forward strand.
AAACTGGAGGGCTGACCTAACACTGTGTGCTGAACTGGAGGGCTCAGCAGCCACTGTTAGGCCAGCCCTCCAATTCACCAGACACAGTTAGTCCACCATGCCCACCTCCACAGACCACAACCCCAGGGCACACCCATTCACATTGGCCACGCCCCCTCAAACAGGCCACACAGCCTATTTTTGCGGAAAATGTAAGAATGAAAAGTTTGGCTCAGGTGCCAAAATGTCTAGAAACCCCCGATTAGCTCCTTCTCTCAGTGTATAGCGAAATAGGGGTTTCCCATTCTGAATCTTTAACGCCGGCTATCTGCTAGCGTTAAAGATTCTGTCTAAAAGAGCAGTTATCGGCTCAGTACATTTTATTCAGCGGTTGCACTACACAATTATTGAGTAGCACTGCAACCACCATTAGTTATGTCTTAGTCATGTTAACCCTTGGTACATGGGTTAATGTGACTTTAAGACGGAAAAAGCCGATAACGGCTCTTCGTACATAGCCCTGATAATATTTGTGTATTCAAAGTAGATCTAATGAATTTAACACCTTTACTGGTAGTGTATCTTGTAACTTAATAATAAACAAATTTTGTGCCACTGATGTTGCTCCCATATATCTTCTTAACCTCATTAATTCAGATACATTTGCTCAGTTTTGCATAGCTTGGGAAAGAAATGTTGGGCTCCAGGAAGTGCAAATACTCAAACTTAGTGATTACTGCTGCAGCTGTAAACCTTAGAACCAGGGTTACCAGATATCCCTATTTGGACAGGATTGTCCTGACTGCAGGGACAAAATTCTAAAACCCTTCAGTCGGGAATGAAATCCCGTCCTAGGGATGGACGGGGCAGACCTGCCCCCGGAACGCCCATTCCCTACCCAGATCATCCCATAACCCCCCCTGTCAATTCTCCATCCCACTCCCTTCTCCCACCATGCCCCTTCCTGCTTGGGCACAGGGAATTTAACCCTGCTTAAAAATAAATGTGAATATGTCATATTTGGTGAAAACTGCACCTGTCCCATAACAGATCGCTGATCCGACTTCCAGCATGTTTTTGTTGTAGTGCAAGCATATTAAATGTAATTGTTAAGGTAAGCCAGACTGCTAGCTATTCCACCAGTTAGTTTACCAACTAGTCCGTCCTCCATTCTACCAGCTAGTGCACCAACTAGCTTTCAAGTCATAAAGCTGGCCATACATTACATAGGACATTAAAACCAATTTAAACTTCATAAGGACAGAGGTTGAAAGTGGTTGGGGCAGACGGATATTCTGGGGCTGCCAGGTTTGTCCCTAGGATGGCATTTCAGCCCTGATTGCAGGACTAGGGTTTTTCTCCGTGCAGTCAGGACAATCCCTACCAAACAGGGATGCCTGGCAACACTGGGTGTTTTACAGGCGCAGGTTTTAATACTCACAGCTGTCAGCACATACAGACACTCACATTAGTAGTCCACAACAGGATTTACCTAATATCACTAAAGTGTTGGGCCCAATTCTGATGAATGCCCATCACATGGCATTACGGACAGTCTGTTGGGAAAAGAGGAAAATTTCCTCCCCTTTTTCAACCGATACTGTTGGCCCCTGTATAGCGCATGGCTGACCTATCCCAATATTGCGTATGGGTGGTTGTTATTTCCATGTGTGCAGTTCCCATCACAATGTGCCGACAGATACCAATGTGATCTGTGGACACACTGCGATGGAAACTGTGCGTGTATGGCCACCTTAACACAACCCATTTCCATAACGTTCTGTCTCCTCTGCTGCTGTTGCAAGTTGGTTTTGAGCATGCACAGCACCAAAAGAGGATGCGTGGTAACGGCCCATCAGCCATGGTCATGATATCATTGTAATGTGACTGACAGACACACTGTCGAGGGATCAGATTGTGTCAGTCCTTTCAGGTGGTCTTTGGAGTAAGTTTACTTGGGAATAAGACAACTCCACCTCATAAGAACATCTTTTAGAAAGAAGGCCCCTTGTAAAATATGTTGAGATATCAACTTTGTCCATGAATATTACGTGTATGCCTGCTATGCTTCTGGATTGCTTATGGAAAACCGAAGCAAATTTAGAAACCTGTACTGAGCTGAGCATGCTCAGAAGAGGCAGACAGGATTAAACATTCAGTCATGACTGTGATGTCAACTGTCAAATCCCTGACAGTACTCAACTGGAAGAATCAGAAAGCAGAAGCAAAACAGGGAAAACAGGGACCATTGTGCAGGATTTAGGTTAGACTATATATTTCAGATTTCAAACTATTACACGTTTAGGGTTTTGGGGGTGATTTACCTGTATGTGAAGTTTCATTTTAGGGCTGGACTTGCTCTTTAAAAGAAAAGGGGTGGGTGCTAACCTGATGTAAAATATAATTCCAGGATGGACATTTCCCTTTCCTTCCTAGTTCTACTTGCAGCGCTATGAGTTGTCAAATCCATCACAGCTACACAAACCTACACCATGTCACTCAATTGCCTCATGAAACCAACAAACGTGCTCTTTATAAACAATAACATTGCACTGGTGATAGGCTGCTGGTGTGACTACAGCTGCGATATCCAATGATGTCTGAGAACTTGAAAAGACTTCCGCGTTTTGAAGGATTCTGAAAGCGTATGCAGCTGGGAGAGAACACACTGGGTGCTAGGAAAACGGGAAAGGCTTGATCAATGGGGGCGGGACAAAATCTAGATTAAGGGAGGGGAGTGGAGTTTAGGGCGGGGAAAAGGCGGAGCTGTTTAGACCACTTCTCCCGTTCTTATTTAAGCGTTAGCGCTGTAAGAATACACCAGTCGATCTTCTCCAGCCCTCGCTGGGTTATTGGATTGCGCAGTCTCCTCGGTGGTGTGGCACTGACAGGAGCCCAGGATGTCCGCTCGGATGAAGTTCACCGGCTGACCGAGAATGTCTACAAGTGAGACTGAGCACCTCTAGGAGAACACGGCGCCTCTCTCCTCTTAGTCCGAACAGAGTTCCCACCTGAGCAGGTGTTCCATCAACTCCCAGCACACGGCGGTCACATAGAAGAAGCCTTAGTGACCCAGCCTATGGCTTTTGGGGAGCCCAGCCTAGTGAGCTCTTGCGGGAGACCCAGCCCTAGTGAGGCTCTCTGCGGGAGACCCAGGACTAGTGAGCTCTCTGCGGAGGGACCCAGCTAGTGAGCTCTCTGCGGGAGGCCAGCCTAGTGAGCATAGCTAGGACGGCCTGAGGGAGACCCCAGCGCACTAGTGAGCTCTCTATGCGGGAGACCCAGCTAGTGAGCTCTCTGCGGGAGGACCCAGCTAGTGAGCTCTCTGCGGGAGACCCAGCTAGTAGCTCTCTGCTGGCGGCCCAGCTAGTGAGCTTCTGCGGGAGACCCAGCTAGTGAGCTAGCCTAGTGAGCTCTGGGGGGAACCCAGCTAGTAGACATGGGAACCAGCCTAGTGAGCTCTCTGCGGGAGGACCCAGCCTAGTGAGCTCTTCCTGGGGAGAACCCAGCCTAAGTGAGCTCTCTGCGGGAGGACCCAGCTAGTGAGAGCTCTCTGCGGGGAGACCCAAGCTAGTGAGCTCTCCTGCAGGGGGAGACCAGCCTAGTGGCTCTCTGCGGGGGACCCAGCTAGTGAGCTCTCTGCGGGGAGACCCCAGCCTAGTGAGCTCTTGCGGGGAGACCCAAGCCTAGTTGAGCTCTGCGGGGAGACCAGCTAGGTGAGCTCTCTGGGGGAGAGCCCGCCTAGTGAGTCTTCTATGGGGGAAGACCCAGCCTAGTGTGAGCTCCTGCGGGGAGACCCAGCTAGGAGCTCTCTGCGGGGAGGACCCAGCCTAGTGAGCTCTCTGCGGGAGACCCAGCCTATGTGAGCTCTCTGCGGGAGGCGACCCAGCCTAGTGAGCTCTCTGGCGGGGAGACCCAGCCTAGTGAGCTCTCTGCGGGGAGACCCAGCCTAGTGAGCTCTCTGCGGGGGAGCCCAGGCAGTGCTCTGCGGGGGACCCAGCCTAGTGAGCTCTCTGCGGGGAGGACCAGCCTAGTGGCTTGGGTGAGACCCAGGACTAGTGAGCTCTTGCGGGAGACCCAGCTAGTGAGTCTCTGGGGACAGCGTGAGCTCTCTGCGGGGAGGCGGACCCAGCCTAGTGAGTCTCTGCGGGGAGACCAGCCTAGTGAGCTCTCTGCGGGAGACCAGCCTAGTGAGCTCTCTGCGGGGAGACCCAAGCCTAGGAGCTTTGCGGGAGACCCAGCCTAGTGAGCTCTCTGCGGGAGACCAGCCTAGTGAGCTCTCTGCGGAGGGAGAGACCCAGCCTAGTGAGCTACTGTGGGGAGAACCAGCCTAGTGAGCTCTGCGGGAGACCCAGCCTAGTGAGCTCTGTGCGGGAGACCCAGCCTAGTGGGAGCTCTCTGCGGGGAGACCCAGCCTAGTGAGCTTGCGGGAGGAGACCAGCCTAGTGAGCTCTCTGCGGGAGACCCAGCCTAGTGAGCTCTCTGCGGGAGACCCAGCCTAGTGAGCTCTCTGCGGGAGACCCAGCCTAGTGAGCTCTCTGCGGGGGAGACCCAGGCCTAGTGAGCTCTCTGCGGGAGACCCAGCCTAGTGAGCTCTCTGCGGGAGAGAGACCCAGCCTAGTGAGCTCTCTGGGGAGAGCTCACTGTGAGTTGGATCATATTCCATCCATGTTACTAATTTTTGTGAAGGTTTTTGTATAATATCATTTTAAAGTTCTAGAAATTTGTGTGGGACAGTGTTGGTTTGGGAAAGTTGTTTTTGTCTATAACTTTAATACAAGGTTGGACAGGAGCTGACTTTCAGCACCCACTATTATTTTAAGAATAGAGATGGATGGAGGGTGGTAAAATGTGGTCAGCAAATTCAATCTTTGATTTCTGTTTGTAAGAGTTGTTTAGTTAAAATAGCTGCTGGTGCATTGGGAATGGATATTTGCTATGTGCCTTTCTAAACTGTTTATGAAGTGCAGATTTCGGCGACCTACTTTCTTATAAAAGCTCCTGAGGAAAAAATAAAACTGCAGTTCCACAACAGCTTAAATGTTTGATACAGAGAACTGGTACCATTTAAATTAAGAAAAATTGCAGTGTGGTGGTTATATGGTTTGGAAAGTGGGCAACATGGGTACAGTCATAGACCTATTTTAAGTGTTTAAAAGGGGAGCAGTGGTGCTGTCCAGTGGTCTAGTGCTGATACTGCTTTAAAAGCCTTGGTTTATGTTGTGGTGTTCGCTTATGTGGTGACTGCTGGGCAGATGATCACTGACGAACACACAGCCAGAAAAAAAACCTGTCCTCCTCCAACTCTATATGACAAATAATCGCCTGGAAATCATACAGAAGAAGCACTAGACAGTCCAACATATTAAAGCAGTTTAAAGCTCCCCCCCCTTTAATAACTGAATAAGACTTTTTGTGATGATCACAGCATATGGTTTAAGGTATATTAAGAACCTTTAAAATTAGTAACAATTGCTTATCTCTGTAAGTAAAAAGGAGAAGACTATATCTGACGTAGATGCTAAATCAAGAGAAAGCTGGGGTTTGATATAAGATTTAAAGTAACATACGGTCATATTGTTTAAACACAAATAATCATGAATAACATGGTATAGCACGTGTTAATACATTGACAACTGTTTATATGTGTACAAGGCCTGTACTGTTATATCAGGAGCACTTTAAATCTGTTATTGTGGTAAAGATAACAGAAATATGTTTGAACCCTGATCTTTACCAGGAATCATAGAATAATACTAAATGGAGACATTGATTTTTTCTTTTTTAGTGCCCTTTACAATATAACATTTCACAAGAATTCGGCAGTGAATCATACAGCAGGCAGTTAGTAATGCCACCAGTGTGTATGTCATGGCAGTCAGAGAGCACCACTTAGTCATGATTATGCACATGCTCAGGTAAGGTGCTTTATGTATTAGGAGGTTAGGGTTATTCATAACAGCTTGTCAAAAGGGAAAATGGATTTGTTGCAATGATAAACCGTGTGTCTGAGCGCCTTGATGTTGAGTGTATAATGCAGAGGAGGAGGGTAGGGAGGGACCTGTTGCTTTGCTAGTAAAGGTCCAGCTGTGATCTCGCAGAGGTATTATGGCTCGTTCTGCTTGTAGATGAATCTCTAAACTGTGCATGTATAAAGTTCTGTTTTATCCTAATGTACAGAATCTATTGAAACAAAGTTATAATTCAACATAAAACGTGACTATTGTATTAAAGTTATCATGGGCATAAAGAGTAAATATCAAATATAGCACGGTATTAATGTTGTTAATGCACAATATGGTGCAGTATCACAGCGTACAGAATGTAGACGTGCTGTCTTCACACAATTATAGTGCCAGGGTTTCTGGAAGCACCAGAATGTTCTGGTGGAATAAATGTTTTCATCCATGTAGATCTAGTGATATACCTAATATAGCTGAAACTTTATGGAAATATGAGATTTAAAATAATCAGGGTACAGATAGGTAGCAGAAATTCCTGGAGGTTTTTTGCTACAAGCAATAACCCACGTCAAGCACCAATATAATTAAAGGGTAACAGAAGCACCAAAGAAATGGCTTATTTTTTTAAAAATGACTGCCATCAGCACTATAGCTGACAAACAATACATAAGGGAAAATCTTTGGCCAGCCTGATAAACATAAGAAATTTGTCAATGTTTCCTTGGACTCTCATCCAGTTGATATTGTGACATTGACATTTGTGTATGAGTGTGCCTAGGTGTGACTTGGGTTACGGTTAGAACATGTATGTTTACTGGAGAGGGGAGTGTTGTTGTTGTTATTAGTAGCATGCCATGCGGATTGATGGGATTGTAAAAACTCTGCCTTACATGTTTCTCTCGTAGCTAAGGCAAGCTTGATGGCAACTCCTGCTCATATATTTTTCACATTGTCTCTCCCTCAATGTGCCAAGCACAGTAGCTAAGTTTGCCTTTCTCTTGTGATGTGAGTTATTTGTTCTGTTATTTTGGCTTTGCATTCTACCACTGTAACCTTTCAGAAAGCTACTGCATCAGTGCCAAATCCGGATTCAGTGCAGGATTGCTTTTTTGATCCTTATCTCCCAGGATTCCATATGTTGGAGACATAAACGTGTTGTTTTGCTTGTGTTTTTTTGCAGGATGACAAGGAATTACTGCACCTGTAACATGATACAGTATAATGATCATAGGTGTGCTCAGTGGTTGTGGATTAGTGTGTCAATGTATATTACAGCTGATGTAAGCTTGATTTCATTAAAAGCATTTGGCACCTAATCTATCTGGAGGGCCAGTCACAAAATATCTCCTGCCTTTATAAGTTTATAAGTGGTTATATCTGCCCCTCATATCCTTAAAAGGATAGATGGTCTCCAAACAATTTAGGGATAAGCAATGGTCTGTCCTCTAAAACAAGACCTGAATCCCATCTCTGCAGCCTATGAGAAATGATAGTGCTTCCAGTAGCTGAGTGACACTGACTCTCTTAACTCTGCCCTAGAAGGCGGGTTGGGTGGTAGAATTATTGTATTGATCCTTGTGGTGGCTACAACTGACGCCGACTGTTTGTTCCTCAGAATCAGATGAACACACAATCGGAAGGTCAAAGAAACCACGGCCAATGGTGTGGTCCTCTATGGGACCGAAGCTTGGTTGTGGTTACTGTCGGACGCGGCTGCTTTGGCCGTGACCAGTTGAACGCCCACGATTCAGCCAGGTCAGAAAGAAAACCAGGCGATACCATAGAGGACTGCATGCTCAGTCATGGTACTGTCGGACACGGCTGCTTTTGCCGCAACCGGCAGTCCTTCCTCTGGACGGACCGATCTAAAGTCTCAGACGGTCGGTCAGGAAGAAGAATTGGATGTGGTACCCATCTTAAAGGAACACTATACTGAAAAAAAGACTTTGCCTCATCTTAATCTATAATTGAATACATGTAAGTACACTTGATTTGCGTGGTATTGCTGCAGCCTTAGAGCCAGGACACATTTTGTTTAGGAGCAGATCCCCTTCCTCTTTAACCACTCCACTTCCATCTGACCTGACTGTTTTCCCACAAACCAACTGTCAAGCCTGCCACACAGCATACAGCATTTCCAACTGTCAAAACTCTGGTACCTTCCAGCTACAGTAAAACTACACACAGAAGAATAGTTTTTGAGAACAAAGAACTTGATTGACAGCGAAATATAAGAAAGTATTAGATTGGAGATCTAAAAAAATAGGGGCAGCTTAACAAAAAAATGATTACAGTGGGGTTGGGAAGAAGTATAGTTTCAGTTATGGCCAATTTAAAATAACCTATTTTTCGGTTTATTATAGATGCCCGTTAAGGCTGAATGCTGGCAGAGACAGGAAGTATCTTTAAGAGGGAGTACAATTAATACGGGCAGAGGCTGACGCATGACTACTAGCTGGTGAATGCAGGAAGTGTCAGAAAGTTTCTATTTCCAGCAATATAACTTACTAGAGATGTGATCAGGGTTAATTTTAGAGGTTATTAAAATGAACAACAGATGAGTGGTGCACTCCAAAAAAATAAGTTCAAACAAGTTTACCCCCTCCCCGAAACGTGTTCTGATGTGTGGTCACCAATAAAATTTGGATTTATTAACCCTAACTTATCAGACAACAGTCTGAATGAAGGGAGATATCGGCTGTGCATCTTCTGGTTCCTGGTGCCCTTTCTCATTTGGCAGCCAAGCAAACCAATGAAAATGTGCGTTCTGCAAGAAGTGACTATCTCCCTTCAGATCACTAAAATTTGTTTGTGAAATAACTAATAAAAAAAAATAAAAAAAAAACATTAGTATGGATCTTACAAGCCCCTCAAGAGTCCCCATGAAGTCGATTACTAGTTGGATCTATGCCTCCAAGAGTCCATTAAGTACTAGATAGAGGATCTACATAAGCCCCTCCAAGTAGTCCCCATTGAAGGTACGATACTGAACCTATTAGTAGGATCTCACTAAGCCCCTCAAGCGTCCCCATGAAGGTACGGCACTATGAACTTATAGTATGGATCTACTAAGCCCCTCCAAGAGTCCCCATTGAAGGTACGATATGAACTATAGTATGGATCTACTAAGCCCCTCCAAGAGTCCCCATTGAAGGTACGATATGAACTATAGTATGAATCTACGGAGCCCCTCCAAGAGTCCCCATTGAAGGTACGATATGAACTATAGTATGAATCTACTAAGCCCCTCCAAGAGTCCCCATTG
>JAACNH010009587.1:0-10960 GCA_019447015.1 Hymenochirus boettgeri
CAGCATATATGTACACATACTGTATATAAACTATACCTGTACACATATGTATATACAGCATATATGTACACATACTGTATATAAACATACCTGTACACATATTGTATATACAGCATATATGTCCACATCCTGTATATAAACTATACCTGTACACATATTGTATATAGAGCATATATGTACACATACTGTATATAACTATACCTGTACACATATTGTATATACAGCATATATGTACACTACTGTATATAAACTATACCTGTACACATATTGTATATACAGCATATATGTACACATACTGTAATATAACTATACCTGTACACATATGTATATAAGCATGCATGTACATATACAGTATATAAATAACGTACGTACACATATTGTAATAAAGCATACTGTACACATCTTTATATAACTATACCTGTACACATATTGTATATAAAGCATGCATGTACACATACTGTATATAAACTATACCTTACACATATTGTTATAAAGCATATATTTACATATACATTATGTAAACTATACCTGTACACATAGGTATATAAAGCATCCATGTACACATACTGTTATAACTATACCTGTACACATATTGTATATAAAGCATGCATGTACACATACGGTATATAAACTATACTCTGTACACATATTGTATATAAAGCATATATGTACACTACTGTATATAAACTATACCTGTACACTATTGTATATAAAGCATATATGTACACATACTGTATAAAAAGCTTTCATGTACACATACGTATATAAACTATACCTGTACACTATTGTATATAAGGCATATATGTACGCATACTGTATAAAAGCTTTCATCATGTACACATCGTATATAAACCATTCATGTACACATATTGTATATAAACCATTCTGTACACATACTGTATATAAAGCATACTGTTCACATAAGGTATATAAGCATACATGTACACTCCTGTATAAAACAATTCTACCCATACTGTATATAAACCCTACATGCACACATACTGTATATAAACCATTCATGTACACTATGTATATAAACCATTCTGTACCATACTGTATAAAAGCATACTGTTCACATACTGTATATAAAGCATACATGTACACTTACTGTATATAAACAATTCTACACATACTGTATATAAACCATTCATGTACACATACTAGTACATAAACCATTCATGTACACATACTGATATAAGCAAACATTTTTCACATACTGTATATAAAGCATACAGTAGACATACTGTATATAAAACATGCATGTACACATACTGTATATAAAGCATACATGTACACATACTGTATATAAAACATCGCATGTACACATACACTATATAAATCATACATGTACACTACTGTATATAAACCATATCTGTACACATACCGTATATAAAACATTCATGTACACATACTATACTGTATATGAAGCATACATGTACACATACTGTATATAAACCATATCTGTACACATACCGTATATAAAACATTCATGTACACATACTGTCTGTCTATGAAGCATACATGTACACATACTGTATATAAACAATTCTACACATACTGTATATAAACCATTCATGTACACATACTGTACATAAACCATTCATGTACACATACTGTATAAACAACTGTTCCATACTATATAAAGCATACATGTACACAATACTGTATATAAACATGCATTACACATACTGTTATATAAAGCATACATGTACACATACCGTATATAAACATTCATGTACACATATACTGTATATGAAGCATACATGTACACATACTGTATATAAACCATATCTGTACACATACCGTATATAAACATTCATGTACAACTACTGTACTGTATATGAAGCATACATGTACACATACTGTATATGAACCATACCTGTTCACATACTGTATATAAAGCAACATGTACACATACTGTATATAAATCATACATGTACATACTGTATATAAAGCATACATGTACACTACTGTTATGAAGCATACATGCAAACATACTCGAGGAGAAACAATATCGCGGGCTTGCGTTACTTACCTTAGCCCGTCACGCAACACAACAATAACTGATGTAAATGAGATTACACAGTTATTGCATCCTGGGATCGGGCTAAGGTAAGAGCGTGGGTTTAACGCCTCCTACATAGTACCGTTAAGTGTGCGCTACTATGTAGCGCAAACTTAACGGTAGGGGTTTGCATCTATAGCACGGCGCTATTTCCAAAAACATTTGGAAATGGCGCTGTGCTCTAAATCCGTCTAAAACCCACGTAAAACCCGAAATTTCTTCGGGTTAACGTGGGTTTTAGACGGAAAAGCCCTATATTGAATCTCCCCCACTGTATATAAAACTTGCATGTACACATACTGTAATATAAACTTACTGTACACATACTGTATATAAAACATGCATGTCATACTGATATAAACAATGCATACACATACTGTATATAAACATCTAAACACATACTGTATATAAAACATGCGTAAACACATCTGATATAAAACATGCATGTACACATACTGTATATAAAACTTACATGTACACATACGTATATAACATGCGTAAACACATACTGTATATAAAACATGCGTAAACACATACTGTATATAAAACATGCATGTACACATACTGTATATAAACATGCATGTACACATACTGTATATAAAACTTACATGATACACATACTGTATATAAACTGCATGTACACATACTGTATATAAAACATGCAGGTACACATACTGTAAAACATGCATACACATACTGTATATACAACATCATGTACACATACTGTATATAAAACTGCATGGATGCAATAAATGTGCTGTCATCTGAAACACAAGGAATGTGGTCCCTTCCCTAAAAGTTCCTTCCATTTAGTAAAACCCTCAAACATCCCATTCAGAGCAGGAAATATCCAGTTTTAAGCGGTCCCACTCTCAAACCTTGTCCTGGGGTTGGCATGGCTTGAGCCGGTGTGGGTAGAATTGGGCCGTGTGGGTGAGTTGTGTACGGGTGTGAGTTGAATTGGTGCCGTGTTGTTGGGAGCGTGTGGTTGTGAGTTGTGTAGTGTGAATGGGCCATGGTGTGGGTTGAGTTGGACGGGTGTGAGTTGAATTGGGCCGTGTGTGGTTGAGTTGGACGGGTTCCTGCCACAGATCCACCTCCACTGATGAGGTGGTTCTAAAAACCTAAAGCAAGAATTGGCTCTAAAAGGGTTAAGGGAAGTGGATTCACTTTAGGCAATTCAGGTGTTTACAAACAAATGGGGGTCAGGTTTCAATAAAAGAGGACAATAGGCGTCCTCCCACAGTAGTGATTTAAGACAGTGGTTTGATAACACTAATAAGTTAGATAGGTAAACTTGTTAACTTGGACTTTACAGCGGCATAAAGAAGAGGACAGACCAGGTATGAATTTGTTCCTCAGGAGTTACATTTTAAACGGGGACATCAGGTGGCTTGGCCTTTCTCTATAGACTGCAGTTTTTGGCATAAATAAGAACGTTTCATTAAAACTGGCCCTTCATAAGCCAATCACTGTGAAGGGGTACTTATGGACGATAGACTAGAGTGATTACATAACAGCTAAGTTATTTCACAGTTTACACGTCGTTCTGGCCCAAGGTGTACAAAGATAGTCCATCCACAAATTCATGTATCAACAAGCAGCAAGAGAGGATATAAAGGCTAAAAATACAACTTTATCCAAAAAAAAATCTCAATAAAGTAACAAACCATGTATGACTCATCAAGCACCCCCCAATAGAGGAAAGTCCCACCAAAATGTATAATTACAGTGTAAAGCATCCCTGATATACTTATCAGTAGATCAGTCATAAAGGATCCCGCACGGATTAGGACATAATTATGTTTAGATAGGCGCACGCTCATGGTGAGGACAAGGGGAGGCTTGCACCCCAAACGCGTTTCGCTAAACAGCCTTTTCAATGGTGCTAGGACATGCTTAACGATGTTGATCTGAAATAGCCTATACTAGTAGACAGGTAACCCTATTTAAATTGAAATATTATCTATTTTGTGTTCCTGGATTTTAGAATATACTCAACTGCTTATAGCATTTTTTTATTGTTTTTTTTTTTTTTTGTTTCCCTTTTTGCTTATATTTCCCAGGATGTCTTAGTCAGTTTGAGAACAATCCTTTTTTTAGTTTGTCTTTTTATTCTTCAAGGATTAGATATTGGATTGGGTATGTTGTTCTAATACTGGCCAAATACTATTACTAGAATTAGATGTTTGATCATCAAATCTTTTCTATGTCTAAAAAGCCCATCAGTTTTACCTGGCCCCTACGTTTAGTGACTGAATGTCAACCACAAATAATCGACGGTTGTCTAAATACCGCAGGAATGCCGGGAATTAAATTTGTTGTGTAGGGTCATAAGAACATTCACTGTTTTATTAGTTGTTCATTTAATGCAAACAATGTCCAATATCTTGAATGACTTATAGGATTAAACCAGATATTCTGCACTGTGGAGAATACGTCGTGCATCCTCTGAATAAGAATCTATCTAGCAGTGGTAGCCCAGCAGTGAGGCAAGAAGACGGAGTCAGTTCTATGAAGCCTCAGGTGGCATTAAAATTACATAACCTCTGTCCTATTACACATCTGGCTATAGGAGAACACGGTCTGCCTCATTTACAACGGGTGTCTGGGCTGACACTTGCTGCAATGGCTTCAGGCAACCTCCAGTCTCAAGCTGCCCGGAGCAAGCAAAATAGCTCATGAAAATAAAATTTGCATTAATATTCTGCCAGTTTTATTGAATCTAAGACACAAAGGAATTGCTTCTGGGTGTGAACTTCTCCAGGATACAACAGTAACAGGGAAAAACAATGCCCCAGTAATTCTATTCCTGGGATATTACTACAGAGGTTAAGGTGGCCACCCATATAAACGATAATTGGTAAATCGAGTGCCGATGAACGACCGTAGACCCCCGATCATTATCGGCTCCCATTACTTGAAGTAGGGGAGCCGATCCGATCATGCGGTGTATGGCCGCACAGACAACCATCCCCATACCGCGTATGGGGAATCGGTCTGTGTGGCTGTTCCCACAGCATATGTGCCGAAAGATACCAATGTGATCTGTTGGTACACATGCTTTGGGATCGCATGGGTATGGCCAGCTTTAGCCGTTGTAAGCGGTTGAATATACATGAAATATAGGAACGAATTAGATATTAACTTTACCCATCATACTTTTCACATGTAAAGACACATGAAGGTAAGAGGGTCCAGGAAATACAGGTGGGTGTTCTAAGTCCCAATTAGTAACTCTCTGACTGTTTTTGAATGGGATAGTGTTTGTTAGTTTTCAATCAATTTGATGGAATTGGCTTCCATTTGATATGCAGCTGATCAGTCCAGAGCAGCAAAAATTCCATAACGATCATCTTGAGTGGAGTTCCCCTATGATGGATGGCGAAGGCAAAGTACCATCAGTACTTCCAGATCCGAGTTTTGATTAGGAGTTTCAATCGTCTGCATTGTGTAGGCATCTACCATTTTTTTTTAAATTGAGAAAACCTCACACAGTGTGCTAAGTATTCTATTCAGTAAAATACTGTACACCCCCACTATGCAGTTTACAAAGACATACTATGACAAAGAGAGCCCAGCCATGATCTATGACATCTTCAATAAGCATCAGATGTAAAGAGGGTCCACAAGTCTGTGTCCTAATGACCTTGTCAATGTCAACTTGTCAGATCTCAAATCAATAATTAATGTAATTAATGTCCAAGCGGAGATCTTCTTATAAGATGTAATAGCATAAACAAAGTCCCCCAATCCCCACCCAACAATCCTCTCTTGGTTGGATATGACATTATGATGTTTTTTTTTAGTTTATTTAATACAAACCCGACAATTGCTGAGTTTTCGGCTGATAGGATAATAGCTCCACATTTCTTTCCTGGAATCCCCCTGAGTAAGACAAATAAGGGTAAGAGGCAAATTGAAATACACGGCCATTCATCATGGCAGACAGCTGATTTCTGCTCCTTATAAAGACACATAGAAAATGACAGAATGAGGTCTAGGGACTTACTGCTGCAGAAGACATGCAATTACTGTCCATCTTTGCACCTTCTCCCTACCCTTTTAAGGTTCACTGCTGCCCCTTTAACACTTGTTACAGGTAAATGACAACAGGAGCGTTGAAAATATAAAGCAATCTGAGAAATCCTACAGAACCGGACCCATTGAGGATAAACAAAAACCTCTTCCTCTCAGTCTAGCTGTTTGATTGGTTTTCCAAGGTCTGTTACATCTCACTTCAATTTCCACTGCAATAGATTATAATACAGCATCCTTTTTTATTCCAAAATAAATCTCTGTGACCCCTTGGCTCTGTTCATTGGGGAAACAGTCCATCACCTTTCTCACTGCCCATATCGGTCCTATTCCTTTCAAGGTATTTCTACCCAAATGTCTCTTCTAATTAAATTAAATTGAAGGGATTTTTTCACCCCCCATACATTCCCTTGTGCTATTAGTTCCCCTGTTCACTTAAAGGAAACCCTGAATTCCTTATGAATCGGAATTGGAAAAGGATTTGGTGTTAACATATTTTTTTGTGTAATTTAAGGGAATGTTCAGTGTAAAATACCATTAAAAAAAATCTTAGTTTGTATTACACATACCTAGTTATTCTACATTTTTCTTCATTTTAAAAATGATTTTAATTCATACCCCTTGTTATTGCCTGCTGTTGACATTAGTGAGCTGACATTTCAGGTCCTTCTCCCAGAATGCACCCTAACATGGAATGTTCCTAACAGTTATTTCTACTGATTGGCTGTTGGTGGGTCAAACATGCTCATGATCTCTACTGAGCAACTGAATCAACCCAGGCGCAGGCTCAAGGGCAAGACCATAACGGTCTCTATGTAGGGTTCCTGCAAACAGAAGTCAGTATTCGGTTGCATTTTTTATACACAGACACAATGCTGAATGGGCAGTTAAGGTCATTAGATGGAAAATACTGCTCTTTTTTATTAAAAGTACATGTTTTGCACTGAACTTCCCCTTTAGCCTTACATGGATTAACAACTTTTAAGTAATGATGTTCTGAACCCATTTATTGCAAAATGACCACCTATACATTTTTATTATTATACATATTTATTAAAGGGCATGTCCACCCCCAAAATCATATTTCTATTGTTTTAAGCCCATTTCTAATCTCAAATAAACTTTACCCCATGAAAATCGGTTCAGCCCATCTTTAGTTCTCCACCTGTTTATCCGGCATGTTTCTTCAACAGGGACAAATCTACGTCCTCTCTGTGCTCCAATTCTGTTCTTTTTTCTTTCCCCGCCATGTCTGTTAAGACACACAGCGCAGGAAATGGAAGCTATACACTGTCCATCTCCAGAGGCTTGACCCCCAGGTCCCGCCTACTGTGCATACACAACCAATCAGCAGTGACTAGGAGTTGTGCATGGAACTATGTAACTGCACGAAGCGGCCTATCAGATCAGCTGTTATTAGAGCGTGCAGCCACATAGCGTCATACCTATCTGCTTGCTGGGTCTCCTATTTATCAGACTATAAATAATAAGGTAATTTGCTTAGCAATTGCAATGCTATGTGTGAATAAATCAAGATCTGATTGGCGGCGCTGCTGGCTGCGAGGTATGACGAGCGTGCAGGGGCGGGACTTTGGCTCTGAAAAGACTTACGCGAGGTCATGGGAACGTAGCTCTCACACGGAAGATAACAAGAAATGCAGGCTTGATGCGCCTGCCACCTATCGCATGTTATAACTAAAAAATATGGATTTGGGTAAAATGGTTTTGGCGATCTGGTGGTGCAGGGAATTTAACATTATATCAAAAAATATTTTTGAACATATGACAATAGGGGGACACACTTTAAGCATGGCGGGACTGACATCACCACATATGAGGTCTACCCGATAGAAATAAATATACTAGTTTTGATCGGAAGTGACACGTAGAACATCTTACATTACTATTTGAGAAAAATATGTCTGTGGGGGTAACTAGGTTTCCGACCCATCCACCAATTTAAAATGACTATAAAAACGCACCAAAACAGCGTGCGATAACAGCAGGTGACAAGCTGAAAAAGGGTACAGGCCAGAAACACCAGTGAGTGGCACGAATGGTTAAAAGGCAAGGTAAAAGAAGAGGCAAGGGCCCAAATAGAAGGAACATAAAATCATGCTTTATTTACCAGAACTAATAAATAACACTTCACTCTTGGGGTGTGGCATGTTGTTGGTCAGATGACAAACCTCATTTCTGTTATTCTGATTCTCTGCTCCGGAATTTGGGTGGGCGGGCGACAAGTATGGTGTATTAATGAGCGGTACGGCTGACTGAAGACATGAAATAACAATTAAAAAGGATGTCGGACAAAATCAACACAGCAACAGTGTTAGCACTAATTTATGCGGTGGCTTTGGGCTATAGGGGAATCGAACATTTTCTGGAAGCAAAATGCTGAATAACCAGTATGCACCTGAGCTACGCAATCCACAGTGGTATCAGATCCCATCAAGACATTTTGGGG
Organism: Hymenochirus boettgeri; assembly: GCA_019447015.1. NCBI lineage: Eukaryota > Metazoa > Chordata > Amphibia > Anura > Pipidae > Hymenochirus > Hymenochirus boettgeri. The sequence continues at coordinate 8,571 of JAACNH010009587.1, forward strand.
CTAATGCTCTAATTGGGCATTTGTTGTGGCCCGAAATAGTGCAAAACCCACCCTTAAAACTTAGGGGTCTATATATGGGTGGAGTGTGGTTTGCAGCAATTGGGCATTGGCTGCAGACCATTCCAAATTCTTTGGGAATAGCATTGTGGTAGCCAATGTAAATTAGGGTAACGTAAGATTACGCGAAATTTTGTAAAAACCCTACCTCATTCCAGTAGCGTACGGGCCCAATGCAAACCTAAAAAGTGTTGTCCACCACCTGACCGGATCTCAACAATACACAACGCCTACGAAATTGTGGGGAACCTGGTCAGGGAAGACGGAACATTCCATTGTCCCATTAAATGTGAGACCAACAATGTCTTTAGCATTGTGATTAGGTCCTGAAATGTGAAGCAAAGGGCAATTTAACCCCTCTATGAAAAAAGGTAATTACCCCTCCGCACTTCACCGCAAATTCAAAAGCGTGACAGATAGTGGACTAAATGTTTCTATCTCCCTTTCCCCTTATTCTGTTGTATTCAATAGACAACGGGACTTGAAGTAGTTGTCTTAGAGACGTTTCGCTAGCTTCCGAAGAAAAATAACGCGACGGCTTTCCCAATTCAAAGCCAGTCGATGACTAGCGAAACGTCTCTCAAGAACTACACATTTCAAGTCCATGTGATCTAATGACAAACAAGAGATACCATGACCTGGAGATGAATGAGGAACCTTCACACAGCATATCCCCTTCCCTTGTCTTTCAGAACGTTTTGCTCCCTCTCCAACATGTGTGAGAGCTGTTAATGCTGCCCACATGCTCAGAAAGGCAGTTAGGGAATGGATTCAGTTCTTGGCTGTGATGTGAACTGTCCGGTCCCATGACTGGACGATTCGCTGCTTACTAGAAAGAACCAGGAAGGGGTAACAGGACATTGACACAGCATCAGGTTAGTCTTAATATTTCAGCTTCAGCTTTCTAACTATATTGCATGTGTGGGGTTGTGTGAGATTTACACTAAATGCATTTTTTCATTTGAGAGGTGACTACCTTAACTTTATTGTCGTTGAATGGCAACCAAACCATTAGCAACTTTCTACGAGGAACTGGCAGTTTTATTGTTAGGAACAATTCATTGCGGTTGAAACTTTACATTTCATTTCTAGACGGTGGTATCACAGATTTATGATCAGGTGGCGTTTTGGCTGAAATAGTTTCCCCTTGGTAAAGAAAATAATTGACTTCATCCTAAATGTACAAGGTAAGTTAGCAACAAACAGACATTGCCATGGTTTCCTCTGAGCAAGTCAAAGAATTGCCAGTCAACAGAAACATCATGGTTACACTCTGATCACTACTTTCTGTAGGAAGAACAACGACAACAATGTTTTTGAGATACAGAAAAACATCGAGAAAACTGAAGATTTTTTTGTTTGGGTATGGACTAGAGCTGGGGAGAGACGATGTCTAGTTAAATTGCGGCGAACACTACAACAGTAGTGGTAACGACACAACACATACATATCGGCGTTAGCGTACTGCTTGGCTACTATCTGGCGTTAAAAGTTGCAAAATCGAAAAATGGCAGATAGCAATGCACCGACTAATTCATCACCGTCTGATTTCACCGGGTTGCCAAAAGCGGCTTCTCATAGTGGTGCACATGGTGTTAGCCTTGCATGCGTTTCTCAGTGCACTAACAGATCGATTGTAACCGCGCACTAGAAACGCACTAGTGGAGACAAATGGAGAATAACGGGTTGTTGCCTAATTTTCTGGTGAATTTTTGTCTACACACAGAAACATCACAACCACCCACAAAGCAAAAACAGTTTTGTCCCAAATAGTGATAGTCTTCTAACTCAACCGATCCATCGAAAATGGAAATCCAAAATTAATAAAACTGCGTTCAAAAATGGAAATCCGAATATATCGCAATTGAAAATTTTAAAAAATTCCGAATCAATTGATGAATGACACGATTTTCAGGACTTCAACGCCATCGGAGAGACTCAACTCCCTATCCTAAACAAGTTACGCAGCAATGCACTGACATTCAAACACCAGAGATATGATGGTAGAAAGCCTTTTGGTGGCTGTGCTGAAGGGAACTAATTACCCCCAACATTCCTCTCCAGGCATTGGGTGACAGGCAGGATCTACCCGTTTTCTACTGTGTGCCCATGTGCACTAAATGTGGGGGATTCCACGTATAAGAACCCCATTCAACACGTTAACTGCATTGTGTTGCACAGTGCTAGACAAAGCCACAAGCTCTTGCCATTGCCTTGTGAGTAGCATATATGTACACATACTGTATATAAACTATACCTGTACACATATTGTATATACAGCATATATGTACACATACTGTATATAAACTATACCTGTACACATATTGTATATA